>JAZHYW010015343.1:0-17500 GCA_037355805.1 Ixodes ricinus
TAAACGTCTTCCTATTATTTCTTTGATGTGAACAACATAGTCCTCCTAAAGCTGTACTTAAAACATAATGTGTGTCGGTACTTCCGAAAATATTGCAACGGCGTTTGTTTTCTGGGAACTATAATGTAACAACCTTTACAACATCTTGAATCCCGTGAAACACAATATTGCGTGACGTTATTTTCAGTCGTCATTATAATGTGATAGATGCAAATACCGTAAATCGCGAATGGCAGTTTACGCAGACGATCCGCTTCCACTGGTGTCTTGGAAGATCGAGTCTACCGTAGCGTGCATTCACTGCAAGAAGTTTTCATTAGTGCAATATTGACACGTCAATCAACATTTGATTCCTTCTTGGTAAGATTTATTGCGAAAGCCCGTTGCAGCCGTCGAACCGCATCTCCTATTAGCGGCGAGATGTTTTGGTGGCGCCCTTCTGTGGTTGCCGTGACGTCATTGCCTACGCACCGACAGCAAGTTCGATGAGTGTTTGTAAATAGCATGGCGGAAGCTTGAAATCATTGTGCTCTCGCAGGGGCCACCTGCTACCGTCAAAATTAAAAGTTCTTTTTCATTCCTCTTATTTCCGTCGATGATAAATCCCGCTCTCCGACGTCATAGTCAGCGTTCGGCCGATCGTGGAAGGCCGACCACAGCGATAGAGTGCCTTCATGCACACGCGCGCTTTGCCTGAGTGGTGAGCATCTCAGCCATTTTTACGCCCAATCGTTTTTTTACGCCTTTGAAGTGCGCGCAGATCCGGAGCTCGGTGCGTAGCCTGGCTATGCAGAAGACGCCATTTTAGCGCCCAGGATACACGCACCGAGCTGCGCAGAGAGCGTCACGCACTGGAGCATTCAGTGCAGCAATGGATGTCTGCGCCTGAGACAGACCGACATGTAGGCACCCTACACAGCGACGCTTTCGGGCGCGCACGTCGCCAATATCAGAGAACAATTTATAGACAATTGCATGCATGGAGCCTCGACTGGTGCCCCATCCGTGCAAGCACGCAGCATGCGCGTAAACGTGGTTTTGACAATATTGCAATTGCACGGGCCTGCCCGCACGCAGCAGGCTCATTGCGGGCCAGTCACCGCTGCTTGCAATCGTCTATACCCAACCTGACATTCTCGCACACATCCGTTTCTGGGCCACGCTAGTGCCACTAAAATAAGCTAGGCTCATTTAGTGGCTCGGAACACGCCTACCGAGGCCAGCTAAGCACAGCTAGCAGCGGCGCGGCAAGAGCCACGAGGGAACGTGATGGTGCTCGAGCCATCCACCGTGAACCAATGTTTCGGCCGCCCCACGGGTGCGTGTCGCCGCATCTGTTGGATGAACCCAACGCCTTGTTCAAGATGGCTGCCGTGGGGCCGCAGCCTTAAGCCCGGGTCTGGGCTGGTGCGTTTGACTGCGGTGAAACTGCGTTGCGGCGGCGAGAGCCAGGACATCCCTGCTGCTTATATCGCGTGCCAAGATGATTCCTTGGATTGGATTCCACGCTTCATACGAAGCACAGATGTGCCGGTGACTCGCTTTCGGTTCTCGCCGCAACGCAGTCGACGCACTCAAACGCAAGTGTCTGAACCGACGCACAAGGTCGAAATTTTCGCGTGCTTCTTAAGTTCCACGCCAATTCTTCGATTCGCGAAAATTAAGGGCTCGTGAACGATTAGGGTTTCGCAGCAATCTTAAAAAACCTCTGACACGCCGAAAAACTTTTTTTTCATGCTAGGGCGTTGAAGATGGCATATTAAAACATTACAAAAAATTGTTTCCTATAGAGTTGCGTAGCTTTTTATAAAAAAATAGAAATGCGAGGCCCAAATCAAAGTTCCCGCCGTGCACTGTGACGCTAACAGTTTCTGTACCCGCAAGGTCATCGGGGCGGTCTGTGGTGCAGCATCGCCAGGAAGTCACGTGCGTTGTGTCCCTCCTCGTGCTTACCGCGAAGCGCGTGTAATATTTTTTTAAAATATTTTTGTCCCCTTCGTCACGCATTTCCCCCGAGCGATCCAAACGAGACCAGCGTTTCTTTTATTTGCTTTTTCATCGCTTAATGTTGCTGTAAAAATAGAAGGGCGGAGTCGAGTGAATTGACGTGATCAACTACAATGCCTAGAAGGTAGCACGTGAGGGACTGTCCCGGTATTTCAGCAACTGAAGAAGAGATCACACTGCATGCATTTGCGAGAGACAGCGCACTCGGCCGCGCCGGCCTATCAAGCAAGTTCTACTCATGTTCTACCAGACAAAATGCGTAGGTTGTACTTTCGACGTTGACCTGTACTTGGTGCACAAACCGTATTCTTTAGACAGCGGGCATCTTCGGCCTGGAGAGCATCCGATGATTCAACGACCTCGGCGTCTGAACCGTCAGCCGTAAGTCAGGGCATGTCATTGCACAGCAATCCTGAAGGTCTGCGAGCGTCCCTAAGTTGTTTTTTCTTCAAAACTTGATTCTGCCTTGTTTTGCGCCCAGTATAGTTTTGTATCGTCAAGTTGATAGCGCTCCCTTGTACGCTGGCTTGTACTCTGGCAACGCTTTTCGTCATTGACCTCCACCACGTCGATCCACTGACTCTCCGTCCTCACGTTTTACCAGCGCAAACTGACCGACGCGTGCAGCGTTTAACAGCTAACTGGAACTGCAACTTCGTTTTCTACAATCGCTCGTACAAAAGCAGAGTGATAAAAAATCTTAGGCGCGGTCGCGAGCACTGCAGGGTAAACTCACGTGACTTCCGGTGATCCAGATCAGAAAACGTTTATTAAAGGGATTGTCCGGTCGAAACCGGAGAGTACTTAAGTTTTTGTGCTCGCTACGTCGAGGGAGCCTTCATGTAGACAAACGACATTTTTATTTTTGATATATGATCTCCCGTTATTAATTAAAACGCTTTCATGAGCGTGTGTGCAGAAACTGCACCCCGAATTTCGCCAGTGTCAATGGCTGGCATCCGTAGCTGCTGCGTGACGTCACAAAACGCAAAGGTTTGTCGGATGGGCGGGATAACAAGCGTTGGTCGATAGATGTTTTGTATTTTGTTTTGAATTATATAGTCTCCTGGGCCAGTGGTTCTCAAATGGGGGTCAGCGGACCCGCTGGGGGTCCGCGAAGGCACATTCTACGGGTCCGCGAAGCCCCTGCCTCATCAGTCAAGCCCGGCAATAAAAGTAGCATTTTTTTCTTCAGGTCGAAAATAAATGTTTCAGTTTTCGGAGCAGAGTCTTTTCGATGTGATTACGTCAATAAGAGAGGGTCTACCTCACTAGCCCTTATCCATTCATTAAATTATTGCGGCATATGGGTACACATTTCGGCGGATCCACTGGATCGGTGATGAGAGGCTGCGGGTCTTTTCCCTCAGGGGCGATGACCGCGGGTCGAAGGCAACCGGCGAATCGTTCAAATGCATGTCGTCACTTGACTTGGATGATCTTGGTGAGATCAGCAGCCACGCTGTCTATTTCACAAGCGGAGTTCAAACAGTGTTTAGTTGCACACGCGTGCTGGAGCCGGCTTGCTGCTACTTTGTGTCAGCTTGGGTCCAGACGCGGAGCGATGCACCTGCAAGCGCGAGCTCCGGAGCTCCCAGCGTCCCTGCCAAGCACGCGCGCTCGTGCGTATGCAGAAAGCACTGTTCAAGCCACACGCTCGCTCGTATAGCATCGGCTGCGTCTGGACCCAAGCTGAAACAGAAGCATAGAACAGCGTCTCGGCTGCAGGACTGGGTGAAAGAAAACACTGCAAAGGCTGGGGCGCGCGAGCGTCGCGGGACGCAGCGTAGTCCCGCTCAGCTCGTGCGCTGGCTGCGCAGTGCTCTCTTTCCTGCCCAGTCTCAGCTGAGACGCTGGTTCTAACAAGCCGGCCTGGTATCGTTTCCAGAGCGGTCTAGCTGTTGGTTTTTCGGTTTTTCGCTGCATAAACAAATTGATTGATCCGATTTGGGCAAGGGTGGACGACGAGTTCAATATCGCTCACGCGGCATCACACCTCAGCTTACGAGCCTTCTGTCCGCTTAGAGCTTCAGCTCGTAGCTCTTTTCTGTGATAGACGATTGCTGCATAAGCGGGATCTCGATCTTGACGGGAACCAGTCCCTGCACACGGCGACGATCCATTTTGCTTGTCACTGCACGTCTCGCGGAAAAGTGTGGAACGTCATGTCTTGGCTGGCATGTACTGCCCGGTGGTTGTGACACCCAACCGCACAACAAAATCTCACCCAACCACGAAACAAGTCGAGCACAACAACAAAAACGAAGCACGCTGAGGCGCTCACTCGCATGTAAACAACGAGACAGAAATGCTCGCTTTGTGTTTTCTGACGTCAGAGCTCCCATGTTGCCACCGAAAACAGCGTTTACGCTAGAGTGCGATTGGAGAAGTATAAATTCAATTACTCATGCAGAGGGGCATATAAAATTCAGATATTGTACGTACGGTGCATCTCGAGGCATTAACAATGATATTCAACTGTTCTCTCGAATACAAAATTTGACCGGACAATCCCTTTAAAATGGTATGGGTCCGCCACACCTCTTGAGTGAAGTCATCTGGTGTGACGGGATGATTAGGGAGAGGTGAGGGGTGTGAGGAAGAAACGGGGTTAGATGAGGTGTGTGAAGTTCACTGCCTTAAGGTAGGTGAGTAAAGAGTCCAGGATCTTGATCCTGTTTGCGTTTTCTTTCAGGGAGGTTACCCACTCTTCATATGTTTGAGGTCGTGCATCTTCAGGAATGCTGAGGAGTGCGTCTTGTCTTAGTTGTTTGTTTGCTTCGCAGTCCCATATTAGATGTTTACAAGTAGCCGGGGTTTTGCAAGTCTTGCAGTTAAAGTCGGGACCAGGGTCGTCTTCTTCGTGTGACCTATAAAATTTCCTTCTCAGCACAGGTGTTAGGGCTGTGTTGGTAGCGATGCGTCGAATGCATACCCTCCCTCCCCCCCCCCTTGAGTAATTGGATGGAAGAGGGCAAGCCTCTTCTGGCAGCAGCGATGCCAGTCGTTGTTTCCGAGCTGTCCTACTTGCCTCTTTCAGTTCATCGAGGTCCAGATCTGCTGGTTGGGTTTTGACGGGGGAGCCCTTGTGACCTGATGACTTCTGGTGAACCCACTTTTAGTGACGTAGGTCGATGCCTCCCTTCCGACCGCCCCGACACCTTGCGGTACACTGTTACGTCACAGTGCACGGCGGGAACTTTGAATTGAGCCTCGTATTTCCATTTTTTATAAAAAATCTACGCAACTTCATAGTGAAATTTTTTTTGTAATGTCCTGATATGCGATTTCAATGCCTAGCATGAAAAACAAATTTTTTTGGCGTGTCAGGGGCTTTTTAAAGAAACGGGGAAACATAACTGAACAATAAACCACAAAACAAAAGCCGCTGCGTATTTGGCTGTCAAAGTAACGAAAAACGTTACTCGTTACCTTTAAGGTAACGTAACGCGTTCCTTTTAAGAATTGGTAACAAGTAACGAATTAAGTTACTTTTTGACCTAATAACGAGTAACGGTATTTCGTTACTTTTTTGGGGGTAACGCGTACCTGTCTGCTTAAAACACGACGGATGTCTCAACGGAGCTTTCCAAAACTGCGGGTGTACCAAGTTTTGGGAGCTTACGCAGAACAGAACGAAATGTGAGACGCGTGTACAACTAAACGTTCGACAGGTTGTTGGACGCGTCGGATGAATGATCAAATCCAACCAAGCAATGGCAAATCACGGTATGCACGTGGACGCACGTGATGCCGTGGCCGGCGCAAGGTAGCATATATCCATCTTTCAGACGCGTGGCACGAACCGTCAGACGTTTCGTCTTTAATTTTATCGTACTTTACGGACGTTCAGTGTTTTTTTAGAGTAGTACATCTGTGCTACTATGGCCACTGTCAAGGTTAAAACAGCGGGGAGGAGATTCAGTTGTTCCGCTTTTAGCGCAAACTTCGTGCACCTTTGACAACACTTCGGTGTCTCGGTCAGCTCGAGCACGTGCTCTCGCAACCAAAGCACGGCGGAAGGCGTGAAACGCGTGCCGGAGGCCTTCCAAAGAACCGCCCTGCCCTTCTCAATCTGTCAGGAACCATTGCACTTTGGCTCCGATTGGTTAACGTTCGTAACAAAGTTCCGAACCTGTGGCTGGTGCCACGGTGGCAAAAACACTGAGCACTCACCACGTAATAAAAAAAATTGTCGCTGTACTTTTAATATTACACATTCCCCCTGATCCCTGACCACTGCGTTTATAAATACGTCTGGGCATAATTGTCTTTTAAAGCGCAGCTCTTAAGGCTGAACTCCATGGGACGAATATGCTGCGAATAACCGACGAATTTTGCCCGGCGGCTTTTGCTCTGCGCGTGGAATAAACACAGTGGCTGCTACGTCGCGCGCAAAGCGAGCGTGCCGTCGGGCGGCGTTCGCCAGTTATTCGTCGCAAAATTCGTCCCATGGAGTTCAGCCTTTAGGCGCCTGTTTCCGGGTTGAGCGGAGTCGGCGTAACCGCAAGGTCACGTGACCCCCAGGTCACGTGTCCCCCACAAATCACGTGACCCCCCAGGTCACGTGACCCCCACAGATCACGTAACCCCCAGGTCACGTGAACCCCAGGCCACGTGACCCCCAGGTCCCGTGACCCCCAGATCACGTGACTCCCCAGGTCACGTGACACCCCCCCCCCGAGGTCACGTGACCCCCGTGAGGGGAGGAGGAGAAAGGAGGGCTATACCCTCCTCTCAGTACCCTTCCTCCTCCTCCTCAAGGGCTGCGCTCCAATTCGGCGTTACAGGGAGTTGTAAACGGCTTTCATTTTTTACAAACATTTTCTATTCAGGAATAAAATTATGGATACGAAACCGCTAGCAGAACACCTACGACCGACAGAAGCGTCTGATTTCATAACCAAAAACTCAGGACCATGGGGATCGCTTTTGGCTAGAAATCTCGGACCTTGAAAACGACGCATCCCTAAAGAAAGACGCCGGATGCATACAAAGAAATGTTTTTATATACATATACATATATATTTTATACATGAAATCCACCTCGATTTCAAATTGCGTGCTCCCAACAACCTCCCAAATGTGGAGACCAACTCAACTCACTGACGTCACGCCAGTGCGGTGGCGCTTCTGACGGTACTGCGCATGCGCAAAAGCTTCCTCCTTCCGAATTTGGCCTGGTGTGGGGAAAGCGGGCTTGTTTGTAAACACTTGTGTTGGTGTATACTCCATTCCACTTTAGGTCCAACTGCAGCCGACTTAAAGGGATTGTCCGGTCAAATTTTGTATTCGAGAAACCAATTGAATATCATTGTTATTGCCTCGAGACGGATCGTACGTGCAATATCTGAATTTTGTATGCCCCTCTGCGTGAGTAATTGAATTTATGCTGCTCGAATCGCATTCTAGCGTAAACGCTGCTTTCGTTGGCAACATTGAAGCTCTGACGTCACAAAACACAAAGCGAGCATTTTTGTCTGCTTCAGCGTGCTTCGTTTTTCTTGTTGTGCTCGACTTGATTCGTAGTTGGGTGAGATTTTTGTTGCGCGGTTGGGTGCCACAACCACCGGGCAGCACATGCGAGCCAAGGCATGACGTTCCACACTTTTCCGCGAGACGTGCAGTGACGAGCGAAGTGGATCGTCGCCGTGCATAGGGCCTAGGTTCCCGTCAAGATCGAGATCCCGCTTATGCAGCAATCATCTCACAAAAGAGAGCTACGAGCTGAGCTCTAAGCGGACAGAAGGCTCGTAAGCTGAGGTGTGATGCTGTGCCAACGATAATAAACTACGTCCATCCACTCCTCGCCCAAATCGGATTAATCAATTTGATTATGCAGCGAAACCCAAACCAACAGCAAGGCCACCTGGAAACGATACCAGAAGTTGTATTCAGCGGCGTCACAAAAGGGGGGGGGGGGGCGGTCGCGACGGGCCACGCGAGAGCGGGTTGGGGGGGGGGGGGTCGCGGCGGGCTATTGCCCCGGGTGCCGCTGACCCTCGCGACGCCACTGGTTGTATTTAGCATGCGTTCAGCCCGATTCTGTTTGACCCGCGTGTGAAAATGGAGCGTGACTACGATTCATCAAGCTCGTCCAAGTCAAGTGACGACATGCATTTGAACGATTCGCCGTTTGTTTTCGACCCGCGGACATCGCCTCTGAGGGAGCGACCCGCAGCCTCATCACCGATCCAGTGGATCCGCTGACGTGTACCCAGATGCCGCTTCGTGTACTTAGGTGCCGCTTCAGAGGAGAAATCTGCATCCTTTGCTTTGCAAGCGCCCCTAGTTCGGTCGGTGGCCGTCGCAGTTGTGTTTGCGCGAAACGGCATACGTATGCTCGAAGCTTATGGCTGTCTGCGAGTAATTTCCTGCTAAAAGGCGTGACTTTTTTTGCACATGCTTGGGAACTGCATTAAAGAACCGTATTTAATTAGGGTACAGCCTAGGAGACTATATAATTCGAAACAAAATACAATACATTCATCGACTAACACTTGTTATCCCGACCATCCGACAAACCTTTGCGTTTTGTGACGTCACGCAGCACCTACGGATGTCAGCCATTGCCACTGGCGAAATTCGGGGTGCAGTTTCGTACATAGGCTCATGAAAGGTTTAATTATTAACGGGAGATCATATATCAAAATAAAAATGACCTTTCTCTACATGAAGGCTCCCTCGACGTAACGAGCGCAAGAACTTAAGTACTTCCGGTTTTGACCGGACAATCCCCTTAAGGGTTGCTGAACCGATATTTGAAATCTCATAACTATTTCCCGAGCGGGCTTCACGGGATGGTACTGTACCTAAAAACGATATTCAATCAGACGGATGGTGCCCGAATTATTGTATTTCTTTGAATTAAGAGCGAATCCTCGGCCGGAAGCCGCCGGTGCGAGCAAGTCCTTCTGAGAGCAGGCGTAGCGAAACTGACGTGCGCATTCTCGGCGCCCCCAGCGCCCCTGGTGCTTCCGCGCATTCTCCTCGTTCGTTGGTGCTCGCCTTGATTCTTCGCTCGGCGGCTGTTCTCAAAGCGGCTGGTACTGGTGTTTTGGAAGTTATGCCGCGAAAATGCTGGTGCTGCTGCTCCTGCTGCTGCTGAGGCTGCTGCTACTGCTGCTGCCGACCATTTTATACCTCGCCATACTAGTAAAGAGATCGCAAAAGGCAATGCCGAACGCCGACCAGCCGAGGTCGCGGAAATCCAAAATATGGGGCAGAGCCCGCGTGGTACTAACAATAACAAACGCCACCCGGCTTAGCGCCTGGCTTGGTTTGGCTCCGTCTGTCTTTTGAGGAAAATGAGAATGCGCACGTGACTTTGCGAGCTTTCCACGACGCTCACCAGGGGTCGCGTAAAATTGTATTTTTCGTGTTTATTCAATTTTATACGCCTTCTCGCTCAAAACAACGTCATTTAGAAGTAAAAGACATGCTATGTATGCCATTGCGACCAAGAATTTCCACCCAAAATTTCGGTTCAGCATCCCTTTAAGACTTGGTGGAGTAAACCAATCAGCGCCAAAAGTGCATCGTCACGACACTTGTCGTCTTTGTTCGTTTTCTATCACAAACGACCAATCACTCACAGTGAACACGCCGCTGTCGTGCGCCCTTTTATTTCGTGTGTGTGCGTGATTGGTATAGACCTTGGCATCGCTTATCACCCGGGCGAAAATGCGGAGTCACTGAGCTGTGGTCGCATGCGCAGCGTCTGATATACCGTAAAACAGAGCTAGAGCGCATGCTCAGATGGTGTTCCACAGCCCAGCAGACAAAAAGGGCAGCGCGCAGAAGGCGATTTTTGCAAAGGTCTATAGCCGGTCGTATAGCAAACCCGCAAAAACGACGAACGCCGTCGTGACCATGCACTTTTGTCGCTACTCGATCGGTTCCGTCTGGTCGTACGGCGACGGCTGCGGTCGAACGTAAAGTGAAATGAAGTTACAGCGATAATGAGAACGCGCTGGAGAAGCCAGAACCGCAGGTCGTGGCTTACCGGCTCGTATATATCCAAAAGCGATGCCCATTTCAGCGTCTTCTTAAAGAAAATAGAAAGTAAACAATGTGCTAAAAAATAAAGCTTTAAATTAAGCTAAAAAGAAAACTTTTACTCTCCAGCAAGCAGGCCCAGATTTTTGGCAGATGCCACCGGTGGAACGTGAGATGCACCTCAGCGATGCAACTTTTGTGACACCGAAGCCTGGCTTTTAATTAAGCGAGAATTTCGGCACCGCGAGCCTCAGCTTATGGCTCTGCTCGTTCGAGCGCGCGCTCGCTTCTTTATTATTTTCAGTTTTCGTTTAACGTTGTGCACCGACGTAAATTATCCTTTCCTCGCTTTCCAAGTCGCCCGCACGGAGGGACGTTGTTCTAGCGGGAGTGCTCATTACTCCGCAAATTTGCATCGCCACTTTATTTGCATATACGCGTTCGCTGCGGGTTGTTAGCGCGCATTACGCCAAATTAGTCGTGTCCCGTTTCTTTCGCAGCCGAAAAATAAAAACGACTAAGAGGGGTTAAAACATACAGGCATAAAAAAAAAGAGAAAACGACAATAAAAGGAAGTGAGATAATTTTCTTTCTCAACTTAATGCGGTTGGTTTAATTATACTTTCAGCAAAACTGTTCACTTTTCTAAGCACGAGACGACGATTATACGTGTTTTCGGACCGCCGTCATTGTACGTGCCAGGCCAAACTAAACGTAATTTTCAGACACACAATCGCGGTGAAACTTTATTAAATTCCCTTTCACCCAGAACCAGATCCGCGACTAACTTTGTTCAGTCCTTGGCACATAAAAAAAAATCTCCAAAGACTTGTTTCACGCACTATGTGCTTTGATATTATATTTGGACAAGTTAAAGGGGCGATGAAAAGATTTTTGCATTTTGCGCAAATACCGCTTAGAACGGATCCCTGACGTTAATGACCTGTGAAATACCCGTTCGTTTTTCACCACACGCAATAGAAGTCGCAGAAGAAAAAAAGAAAAACGAGCAGAGTTCACCCCCTCAACTCGCAGCCAGAACAAGCGGCCACTTGATCTGGAGCCAATTTTATGCCGCCAACGTTGATCATGCGCTGGGGAAAGCCTGGCACGTCGCGAAAAAAGTGGCCGCCGAAAGTAGGAGAGGAGGGGCGGGGAATCAAGAGCGGAGGGAAGCTAGACTGCTAGCGCCACACAAGAGCGAGCGGCCAAACGCAGAAACAGTCTTTTTGTTTTTTTCCTCTTTTTTTTTCGGAATCGCGGAGAAGAGAAAGTTAACGTCAACCCTTCCCCTTCGCCGTCCCTGCGTCCGCATCTCCGCAGCGGTCGGTCGTCGCTTTCGTTTGCGTTGGAGGTTGTGCGACGAACTGCCCGGAAAGGTCGGTATCTGGTGCTTGGAGCGTTCGGCGATTCATGGGCCATATACTTCGTTTCACCTTAGGTTTGAACGAAGTCAAAGATATACTTCGTTTGATCTTACGTGCGAGCGAAGGCAGTGCTAGGCGTGCGAGCCGAGCACTCATACGTTCGCTGCTTTGCACGCGCGCTTATCCAGTTAATGATTTTCCTCGGGCTATCCTCTCATGCTTATAGCTTCGCCTTCGCTCCCACATAGGACTAAACGAATATAGAAGCGCGACATCGACGCTTTGTGCATTGCTGCTTTGCTCGAGCGTGCGTGCGATGCAGTAACGCAAAAAGCGCTGGGCTCGCGCTTCTAGCTTTGGTTTCGCTCGCACATGAGGTGAAACCAAGTAATATGATACGCAACTTTAGCTTCCGTGAGAAACGAGAGCAACTCGCGTTTTAGTGCTAAGGACGAAAAAATAAAACGTGAAGGACACGGACAGACATGCACACAGTGTAGATGTCTGCACCTGTCATTTACGTGTTCACTTTTGTAATTAGCATACCTCATCAGTCTTCGTCGCTTACTCAACGGAGGCTCGAGCGGTAGCAGCGTCCACAATAAACATTTTTACTACTACTTTACGAACTGTTTACATTGTTGCGCCTGTAGTCCAGTTGAAGCTCATACACGCGACGTTCCAAATGTGGCTAATCGGACACTCCCACTGAAATGACGGTCCTCGGCACCTGGGCGTCGAAACTACTCAGTCAAAACTGTTTGGTTCTTCCGCGGCACGACACGATGGTCCGACGACGGCGCACTCCGCTGGCACACCGACAACTCTGCCGACGCCGCCGGCATCGTGCATTGTTGCCAGCGCCCTTTCGAATCGCCGCCGTCGCCGCAGCCGTTTCTCCCGGAGTACGAAAACGACGGTGACGAAAACACAAAAACAAACGTGGTTCGGGGAGCGGCCGCTCATGACCCAAGCGCTCGCAGTCTATCTCTGCCCTTTCTGCTCTGCGCTACCATATTGGTCACCGCTTCGCGCGCTTCTCCTCTCCTTTTTTCTGCGGCCGCTCGCCCTATGGCTCCGCCGTCGATGTGCCAGGCTTTCTCCGTATAGAGGAGGCTATGGCTGGGGTTGGCAAGGCACAGGACACGCGATGAGTTCCAGACATTGTTAGGGTTCGGCTGTTGTCGTCATTGCAGCGATTGGACACAGGACACTACCCGAATGATTCTCGAGCTATCGATTATCACGAGCCCAAATCGAGTGTCCACGCCATGCTCGGGTTTAATCTATGAGCCGCATTCAAATATCGTCACTGGGCGGTACTGCTCCCGCCCAGCTATATACGTCATCAGGTTTTGCGAACGAGAGATTGAATGAAAACACTCGGTTTTGTCCTCGAAATTACAGCGCAACAGAGGAGCTTCTTGGTCAGTTGCGTTGCGTGCGAGTATACTTGAGTCCCATTGGTGCCAGTAAGCTCGTGTACAGTGAAAAACATTCGAATCTAATATTGTTGCACCGTCCCTTTAATTCTTATCCCCACAACAGGGTTTCAGAAAAGATACACCAGATGGTAAATATTATGATACCTGGAACGCGTATCAAAACGGTGTATTGACACTGGTTGTAGTCTCGATGCAGCGTATTTATACGGGCTGCTTCACGGGCCCGTTAAAGACCTTCAGGATAAACCGATTTGAGGAATCTGCGAACCAGATGGCGCCGACGGGCACGGGCAGGGTTGAGATCGCGAACTGATTTGCCGACTCTAAATGGTTTTAGCATGTGCCCGGTAAAACTCGTTTAAAAACGAGTTCTCAAGACAGTTTCTTAAACCGGAGCACGCGGGAGAGGGTCTCCTGATTCAATCTGTTTGCATACACAGGAACTTTGAAGTAATTTTTACCATATTGCATTTATTTGCTCCGTATAGTGATCGCGTTTTAACATGTTTTACTACAGTAAGCGTAGCACCCTACAAACAAGAACGCTGAAGCAGTTAATTCAAACAGCCTACCCCGCCCAGCAAAAAAAAAAAGAAAAAAGAGAGAGGTGTTTTGATTGTAAAAGTAAACTATTCATTGCCGTCAGTCAATGCCCAAATATTGCTCAAGAGTCTGTACCAGATGACAAACTTTACAAACTAACCATTATTTTATATAAAAAAATATGAGTATAGTATTCTAAAGTTTCCATGGGAAAATGGGGCCCGTTTCCGGTAGTTGACGTCATTCATGCCGTTTCGTCGGCCACTATTTTCCCTTCGAATATTTCCGAAATCGCTTTAAGTTTTGAATAAAATAATGGTTAGTTAGAAAACTTTGGAATTCGGTCCGGACCGCTATACTTCCTAATGGGCCAAATCAAGCAGCGCCAAAAGCGATATGTCACTGGGCCTTTTTTGTTTATGATTGGTTCAGCGTTGGTATAACACGTGTAGAAACGTGACAAACCTAATGATGGTGCGCTTTTGCGCACCACCATGATTGGTCTCATCAGCTCGTAGCGTCGGCTGCGTTTGAACGTCGGGTGAAACGAAGTACCGTATTCACTCGAGTAATAGCCGCACTCTATATGAACAAGGCCCTTGCGTCTACTTTACCGCAGAACACATATACAGCCAATCATCGCGTTGCGCAAAAATGACATAGCGAATAACCAAATAGAGAACACGATTCTCCATACAAGTGCAATCTTCAGGGATGGTATCTTCGCGCGATGACGTTATCTCTGTCCTGTAAACCGCTGGAAACATGCTGCCGATCACGGTGATTGGCAAGCCGCGTGCTCCACGGAAAAGCGAACCCTCAGGTTTTCTTCATAAACGGTGCGGCTATTACTCGAGTAAATACGGTATAGCGCTGCTTTTGGGTTCAGACTGAGCGTTCGGCGATACAAAATGTTTATTTTACCGGTAAAAAATTAACAACACAGACACAGAATAAGATGTTTTCTTAGGGGGACATCCTACTTGTTTTGACAAAAGCGTGCGATTGCGAGAATTCCGAGGTCACCTTCGCGTGCCCACTGCACACGCCTGTACTCACACAAAAATCTTCAGCGAATCGTGCGACTATATGATGTATACGTTGTGCGAGTCGTCTGCACTCTCCGCACAAGTATGCCTGTATTGGTCAGGCCGTAAACAGAAATAAGTATTCTTGCGCGATGACATCGCCTGGCTTGCTACGTAAATATTTTGACCTCTTCTGCGGCATCACCGTAGATGGGTTTCGTACAAACGCACGGTCAGCTGTCATATTTCAAAGGCTTACACACAGTTTTTCTTTTAAGTCTGTATTTGGCGGCTCCTAATTAATAGGTATAGTTCGAAAATACAATCTTTTTTGAGAAAGGAGTGGAATGAGGAAGACTTGGAGGTGGTGAAACGGACACCATCGACTTCCGTTGACCATCCATCTGACGTACCTACAGGATTATATTATTTGAAGCACATATTATGTCTAACGAGACCTTGCACAACTCTATGACCAATTCCTAAATCGTAGAGTGTTTTTATGTTATGAAACGTGCATAAAGCTTTAGCTGGCGCCGGCATTTATTTATTCTGCTCCTCTTATTTTCTGGGATCGATCGTTCAGATTGTGATCTTCCAAACAGGGTGATGTTATAACGATAAGAAAGTACATAATAACTGAGCTAACCAGGGTTTAGACGTCAGTAGAGCAAATTTAATGCAGAGGTGCAAGCGAGCTGGACAAGAATTACGAAAATAATCCCTGGGGAAGGGGAACAAGAGGGACAAAGGACAAGCACAAATCTCCAAACACAGCCAGGTGACTGGTGCGCGACTGAAAAAAATCCGCCTGGTCCGGGTATCGAACCCGGGACCTCTCCATTTCCAACGGAGCGCTCTACCAACTGAGCTAACCAGGGGTTAGACGTCAGCAGAGCAAACGGATTTTATCAGCCGCCACCAGTCTCAGACCCACAAGGGTGAAGCTTGCAATTTAAGGTTATGATTATAATGCAATTTAATGCAAAGGTGCAAGCGAGCTGGACAAGAATGACGAAAATAATCCCTGGAGAAAAGGAACAAGAGGGACAAAGGACAAACACAAATCTCAAAACACAGGTTTTTTTACTTTAGATAAATACTGCTCAAAATAAGGGCATGACGTTTATAAACGGTGAAACTATAGCTTTAGTTTTCTCTCTAAGCACAAACAGTCGCTGAAAAAAAAAGATCATTGTTTATTTTTTTAACTTTACGTCAAAACAAGTGACCACGTGACCTTGTGCCGCTTGTATGACCTGAATGTTCAACATATAGCCACGCACTGGTCTTGTAAATGCACAGGGCACGTCCTGTGGTTTGGAGATTACATATAGAGTTTGGCTATTCTTGTTCCCACAACGACTGAACGCGAGCCGCGACCCAAATGTTTGTCAAGGCCAACGAGGTAGAGGGATATCCCACTTCCTTATTAACATCAGTGGCGGAGAACATTCTCAAAGAACAGAGAAAAGACGTCATCAGACAAAAAACAAGAGACAGGTCAACTAGACCTATTGTTGTGCCTTACATCCACAACGTCTCCCATGGTCTTAAAAAAGTGGCAAACAGGGTCAACATCGACGTCATCTTCTCGGCTCCAAACAAGCTTTCCAGCTTATGCAAAAAGTGAACAATTCTCCCCAACATCCAGCGAGCTGCACAAAGAAACTCCGGACCAGTTTCGTTCCGTGCACAGAAGGGATAGTGTATTCCTTTCCCTCTCCTGTGGGAAACGATATATCGGCCAGACTGGGAGATGTTTAAAAGATCGACTCCGGGAACACAGCAACAACATAAGTAGAGCCAACTCTGGACATTTAGGCCTACATTGCCGTGATTGCGGATGTGCGGCACATCTAGATAGGTGTACAGTGCTGGGCAGAAGCGGTAGCCAACTGACTAGAGAAATAGTTGAAGCAGAAAATATGGCCAGGGATAACGACAATTGTGTAAGCACTCCATCGCTCACTTTATCAGAAAAAGAATTGGCTTTTCTTAGTAGGTTATCTTATTAGCTCACATGAGTATCATTTAAGGGGATGTAGAAGAAAAAGAAGCCAACTGTCATGAATATATCGAAAAGGCGTAAAAGAAAAAGAAGTGCTAAAATATATTGAGTTGTGAGTCAGCGCTGTGTGAGTGTCTTGTCTGATGTGAATGTATCCCTAAGTGTGATTGTTTTGTGACCTGTGGTGACGTGTGTTTGTGTGGATTCCCTACTTGCGCTGTTAATTTGGAGGTAGAGGGCTTAGAGCGATAAACTGGTATCCCGTTCACCAGGCAGAAGTAACCCCCACTTGGCTATCGCCATGTTGCAATTTTGACCACTAGGCACGACCGTACCAAATCCTGAGATTTTTACGTAAAACTGAGCCAAAATATGTATTGCGATCACATAAGAAAAAAACAAAACTTGATCATTTTTTTAAAAATAATGTTAGCCTCAAAGATCAGTGTCTAGCTCCGATAAAAACCTGAAATACAGCATCGCGGCTGACGGCATCTAGCGGAGGCATTGCGCAGCTGCCCGAGTTTTTGTCGTAAAAGCACATTTTTCACTTAAAACAAACAAAACATAACTTATTTCGTCGGACTGTCATTAAAGATCAATAAGAAATTATTTGTGCACAGTATTTCGTTAAAATCTATACTTAAAACTACAAGCTTCTATGTCTAGCGGTCAAAAATGTGCAACATGGCGGCGGCCAATTGGGAGGAGGAAGGTAAGAGCAGGAGGAGAGGGGTCACTTTCAGCTTCCAGTTTATCCCTCTAAGGCCCTCTACCTCGTTGCTTGAGGCACTGATTATAACCGAGTGCACATTTAGTGCTCACGCTCTGTTCGTGTCTACTGAGTGATCTACGTACGACTACTTACGACTACTTACGACTACTTACTGCAGCTAGATACCCTTAAAGTGGTACGGAAACGAAATGACGTGGCCAGCGAGCTCTCCACCTCTCGTTTCAAAATCTGCCAGCGAGAAACGGAATGCGTATCGCGTTCGTGACGTCCATTTCCTCTGCAGGGCCGAGGGAACTGTAGTTGCGAGCATTGCCGCTTGGCGGCGTCAACGCGACAATCTCGCCTAGTACGTCATTCGCGGTCAT
>JAZHYW010015343.1:22500-29516 GCA_037355805.1 Ixodes ricinus
ATAGGCGCTGAAGATGCGCGAGTGTGAATACTCCGAAAACGTTTTTTGAGACGTAATGCTCAGGGAAGGAGGGGCTTCAGCGGTACTTTGGTAATTATTTTCTGCAGCCTCCGTGCACCAAGTTGAAAAATAATTTTGATATTTGTGATCGTGGAGGCCATATGATGACCAGAGCCGTATATGTAGAGAGCTCGGTCAATGGGAGGCGCGGGCAGAGCCAGGGCATGCGGCAGACTCGGAAAGAGGGCTTAGCATGCTCTCTTGACCAACCAGAAGCCGAAAAGAATCCCCTAGTGGTGGTAGCGAGAAACAGTTCTGATCAAAGGTCTATGTTTGTATATGGTTTTAATAAGCGCGTAAGAGTGAAGTGTAGTAACTCTTCGTGGTTGAAAATAGAGTTCACGTGTAGTTTTGATCATAATCATGCAGAAAGATGTAAGAAACGAATGCGCCGCTCAACTCTGTTTTGCTCGGACAGAGTGTGACCGCTCGGACGGCAGATTCCCGGCCCTCGGCGCTTGGCATACGGATTATGTCGATCGTTCCGCTAGTCGCACTCTTCCATCGTCATTTTGGATGAGAGTGATTGAAACATCACGTGTACCATATTTTCAGTCATCGAGAGTTACTCCAATGCAGTTATCAGATTTGTTTCTCGCGACCACCGCCAGGGTATTATTTCCGGCTTCTGGTTGGCCACAATCGAATTTCGGGAAGACGCCCTGGAACAGGCCCAGCCCGCTTTCGGCCGATGGCGCCTCCTCATTTGTCTCCTATACTTCCCAACGAATGGCCAAACTTTCTACATATACGGCTCCGATGATGACGAGGCAAGTGTTTGTACACAGATACAAAACCACTTCAGCTTCCCTTTCATACCTCGACATACATTCGGGTAGTGCATCGTGCCCAATTCCTATGATGACGGGAATACCGAAAACCGAGGCACCGAGAAATTGAGGGATATGAGGAGACGGGAGCACGCGTCGACATCAGATGCGTCAGAACGCCGAGCTCTGGTTCAAATAATTAATGGGTAGGGTATTGGCGAAAAAAAATTGGTTGTTGGTATGTTTATACAGCCTTGAAGTTAATCGGCGGTCAACGAGCGACTTGTCTCCCAGCTGTAGATGAGCAATTTAGCCAGTGCAGTACAACGGCTAGCCTGGGGTCTGTAACGTGCACCTCGCGGTAGTGATACACGACCGCACGCCGGTGTATACGATGTTCATCCAGATCGAAACGGGCAGGGGTGGGGATGGGGTATTGGCGACGTGAGCGATCAAAAGTGTCGCAGTGGTTGGCCTGTCACGATTGGTGAAAAGCTGACTATGACGTAAACAAAAGAATTTTTCAACGACGGAAATAAGAGGAATGTAAAAACTTCAATTTTTACGGTGTGTAAAGGTGTTAGTTTTCGAGCGCAATGATCTCAGGTTTCTACCATGTTCATTACAAACAATGTTGAACTTGTTGTTCACAAGGCAATGACGTCATGCGCCGAGACACCCCGTAGCCCGCCGCGAGTCGCACTGCAGCAACTCTCTGCGGGCTTCGGGGTGTTTACCGCTTGGGGCGGGTCGGGGATCCACTAACGACGAAGTCATGTGCAGGCCTTGTCTCCTAGGGGTATAGGTAAACGCTGCTTGTTTTACTCGATTTTTTTTCTAAAACTCCCAATACACGGAGAAAAAACAAAACAAAAAATTAACGCGTGTTTCATGGGTTGTCGATGTCAATGAATAATTCTAAAGGGTACTATACTGAAAGTACGAAAATTGATCAATCGCCCGTTTAAACAAAATTCCAGCGCTTGGCAGTCTTCATTTCTAGTAAAAGAGCCCTTGACGACAGTAGAACGTTCATGTCCACACTGGCGCCAGCATCGAGGGCGTGGATTAATCCACGGGACACAAGTGGGAAAGGGAGACAAGGAATCTATTCAAAACGGCATGTTTTCGGACCGCGTATGCTCGAAACAAAACGAACCACCAAACCTCATTTAAGGCAAACTCAAACACACAATACACACACACAGAAAACACTCGCAACTCTAGCGCACGAAGAGATTAGAACACGGGGAGTACCAGATACTACTTACAATAAGTGCCCACGCAGCGTTACACGTGTTCACCAAGTACACAATGCAGGCTGCAAGTGAGAATGGGGCCTCAAGTAAGACCTTCACAAATACGATAGCGACGCATTTTTGCTTTGAGCAAACCGCCGTCCAGATAACATCGCTAAGTGGGAGGGCTTACATCGAAAACAAAGTGTTCAATCGATTCGATTCCGTGCGGTTTGATTTTATAGCGAGATAAGAAGACGAAAAATCGGAGGAACGTGCCTCGAAGCAGACGGGGCTCCGTGAGCAAGGCGCGATTGACGTGCACTGGATGTCGGAAGCGAAGGGGAACAATAAAATAAAAATGTGGAAAGAAATCATCGTCGGCCGACCAGATGCAAATGAGGCTGACTGTAGCTTTCGAGGCAACGTTCTCTGTCTCGCACCCCGGAAGTGTGTAAGGTACTGATTGATACGGCGCAAAGTACTGACCGATTATCGCTCCACGTCTTCGGTCTGCATGCAAGGTTGCGGGCGCTCCAAACGTGTTGCTCTTTCCAAGCTTAACTCTTTCTCTCGTTCTCTCTCTTTTACTTTTTGTATTTTGTTTTCTTCTCGCAATCGTTCGTGCCCGCATGTTCGTCTCTCTGCCCGTGCAACACTTTCGCTACGCCGGCCGTGGTAAAGAAATAAAAGAGGTGGCCAGGTTTCGGGGTCAAAGCGGCAGCTGATGGAGATTGCGGGCGACTGAACGTTTGCAAATGTGCCGGAGTAGGACTCGGCGGCGGCCCGTGCGCGCGAACACGGTGGCGACAGCGGTGCACTCGATGCGTGTGAACTACACCGTGGTGTGAATACGCGTGTACGTCGTTAGGTGACGAATAAAACTGGTCATCGTAACAGACCGTTCCAGAAATTTGTAGCCCTCTCAACCTCTTCTCGCTGCATTATGACGATCCGATTCACGGCACGTGGAATAAAGAAAAAGAAGTTGATGTTTGTATGAACTTTGGTGGTTTCAGAGCGCAAAGAAGGCAGGGCGATAAGGCGACAGAGTTTGTGTCGAAATTTGTTTGCGTTCGATTTGTATACTGCGTGTTCTGAACTCGCAAGGATAAGAGGGAATAAATCGTGGCCCTTCCAGGATACACGAAGTTCCCGAGTCAGCGAGAGCGTGCACCGGAACAACCCCACAATTCCCTGCGTCAAGTGTTTCACTCTGGGATTTTCAGGAAAAGTCTTTTATGTCGTGCTATGTATTCTGGACAAATTATGCTGCGTTTTAATTTTTTGTTGGGTTTTTCTTTGGAGGTGAGTTAAAGATTTTTTTTTTTTTTAGAGCTAATCTTTATTGAATACTTCACATTTCATAAAATGAAGGCAGGAAACTTTACTTCTTGAAAAATAAAATATATTTCAGATATACTAACTCATTAGTTCAAGTTGAACATCAACTACTTCATGTTATTTCACTCTCGACGGGTGTCGCTTGACTTGAGGTTTTTGGGCCATTATTTCATCGGTGGTGGTAATTTATTTCCACATTCTGAGATACGTGGCACGCGCTGAACGCACCAACAGTTGCGAGGGTAGCGGCCAAAAAACGTTGATATAATATTTCCTTACAAGCAAATATCAATGCCTCCTTCGCCCAGCAATTAATCCAAAGAGAGATGGAAGTTTCGAGCACATTTGAACGCTAAACATATTTACCAGTGAGTGCACATAAGAGTTCGAGTATAATATTTTTTAAGTCGGGATCGAAATTAAGTCGGGATCGAAGCTCCTCATCATCACTTATCTTACAAAACACTCTGCTTTGAAAGCCGACCCCCTTTTTCAGTTGCTTGCACGACGCCACACCGAAGTGACGATTAAGCGACTCAGAGTCGACGGTAGGAACCGATGCGGCATCGGCGGTCTATCTATCTTTTGAGGGTATAAAAACGAACAAGATCGTCTGTATTGTAGACAGTAGCTTTCGTTAATCCTCGCGTCTCGTCCTCAGCCATTTCGAAGAAAAGATGCGCGCGAGGCGACGATCGACTGGCCTGGCGCTGGCGCGGACCACGGAGCGAGACGGAGCGACGAGCCTTCAATACTGTTTCGAGCGTTTCCCGCGAGGGCGCGCCACGATCCTGGCCAAACTCTGAAAAAGGTCAATTGAATGGTGTAGGGACATTTCGTCCCGCGTGTATCCCACACCTATAAGAAACTGCCCAACCCAAAAAGTGACCCCCAAGAGGGAATCCAAGCACAAGCTTATCGGGGCGCGTGGCTAGCGTGGGGGTGCACTGATACACCTAGAGATTTTTAAGGGAGAGGAGGATGCTCATTGTCGGTGTACAAGTACACTGGCTGGGTAACGCAGGGTGCATCTTTCAGGAAAAGGGTGCATGTGCGCCCGATGCACCCGACTACACCCTTTTTTTCTTAGAGTGCTGCAGGTGCGCCCAGAGGTGCGCCTCTCTTCGGTTCAAATTTCACGCCGCCGGAACATCGAACGCGGCAAATGGGTAGCGCGTGCGGGTAAAGAATAATCCAAGAGATGAATAGATGGACGCTGCTGAGCCGGGCGGCGTGTCATTTAAAAGCTTATGAGCCCTCGTCGGGTATGCCAGCTCTGCTCCTTTTCATAAACCTCTCACTGCAGTGTAGTTCCGGCGAGTGCATCAACCTCGAGACCATCTGGTGGGCCAGTTGATTGAACATTGGCTGCATGTAAGCGGTAGCAAGTTCTCTGCTTTGTTTAGAAACACGAAAATCCTAAAATACTTCGGGGGAAGGAAAACTCGAGAGCTGTGCGAGACACAAGACATTCTGTCCAGTGGAAATGCCAGCGTCAGCGCGCCCGTCAGTGGCGTTGACACAGAAATAACCTTATTACCTGAGTCTCGATCCTCGACGATTCCTGGTCCACTCTGACATTTTAGTTGACTCTCTTCTCAATCTTACCCTTTCTTTCTTTCTTTTTATCGGAATCTTTGTTTAAAATTTTCCGTGACTTCATCGTTTTAAAAAGTTTCTTTTTCTGTGGCACGTTACTTAAAGCTAAGTAGCCTTAGTAGTTTCTCTTTCAATGATGTAAATGGGATTACCTTAGGTATGACATGTATTTGGAGGGTGTTTTCTTCTGCATTTTTTGGTAACAACCAAGGTTTCTTTTTTCTCTTTCCCTTTCTGGTCTGGCGAGCATAGTGCAAAAAATCAGCAGAACCCATCCTTTGGGAATGATTATCTACGTTAATGCGAATAGCATCAAACGGTGCGGAGTTATGCGCGTTCGTCAGGTGGCCGGCACACTCTAGATACGCCAGCCCACTCTTGAGGCGATTCTAAATTTGTTGACACTTTCACAGCCCTGCGCACGATCTCCGCAGCCCAGCACGTGCGTTTGTGTCACTTAGGAAGGCGAGCAAAGCACGCGCCATACGCACAAACAATCAAAATGGTACCCACCAAACTTTCTGGCGTCTCAGCTAGTCTCAACCAACGGTACTTAAACGGTTGTTTATATCTTTACCATAGGACGCGCTTTACAGCGCTGTCACAGCTACTGGTGCGCGCGCTTCCATGCACGAGGGTTCATTCCGCTCTCGTGAGAGCTGAGCACGGCCGCTACATCACCCTCTCCCGAGCGCGGGAGAGGGTGAGCTAGCGGCCGTGCTCAGCCTCACGAGAGCGGAATGAGCCCTCGTGCATGGAACGCGCGCGCACCGGTAGCGTGACAGCGCTGTAAAGCGCGTCCTATGGTAAAGATATAAACAACCGTTTAGAGTGCGTTGAATGACTGCCTTCATAGCTCTGTGGTTAGCGCGTCTGCCTGCTGATCAAAGGGTCAACGGTTCGAATCCCAGCCGGCGCCGGTCTTTTTTATTTATTTATCGACCCGCGGCGTAAGAGGTTAGATAGCCAGATAGATAGATAGATAGATAGATACATAGACGAAAAGTGCGTGAAGTATCCAAAGAATGCTATTCGCATTAAAAGAGCAACACCTATTTCCGCGCCGGGGCCGCCGAAGCGCTCCAGCAGCCTCCGGTTGCGCTGCCTACGCCGAGGCGCCGGACTGTAAAGTGTCGGCTCTTCGCCAACGTGACGTAACCATGGCACGCGTACACGCCACTACGTTACGTTGGACTATATCGAGCCCTTTTAGTTTGTAAAATATTTCAGTGTGTTCGGTACCGGCTGGCGGCACACGAAGCAAAGGAAGTCTGTCTTCACCAAAAACAAACGGAAAGACAGGCATGCCACATGTAAATCACGCTCTGCATGCCCTCGCAACATCAGCTGAGCTAACGTACTTCCGAGTTCGCGCAATCACGGTCACATAATGGCGGTGAACACGCAAAACGAAGATTTTCTTACTCGAGTTGGCGGGAATATAATAAATCGATAAAGGGCAAAAAAAAATCCTATTTGGGTGATTTTTACGAACCTGCGCTTTGGCATCCGGACGAGGAATTTTCGTGCCTAAAATGAACAGAACCATGCTTCTTGTAGTGCTTCTTCAAAATGTATACATTTGGCACCATGTCTTCTGAAACGACGTTTTTGGTATTTATAAAGTTGAAGCGTTTTTTTTTCTCGAATATTTCTTATTCGGCGAAGATCACCAGGAACAAAGAAGTCAATCCTCGGGTCGTCCATACTAAAAGTTGGGCCCGACAAGTCGATCCTTTTATGTTCGTAGCATATTATTGATTCCTCGACATACGAGATTCCTCCGCATTGAATAAATGAAAGTGTGATCTATAGCTACTCACAAATGTTTAGTTTCTCTCTGTCAAAAATATTGCATTTCACTGCTATCCGTCTTGTTGTCACAAGTGGAGTGGCCGTGTTTTTGTGAGTTTATCGTGCGTTACGAAAAGATCATAAACAACGCAGCCAAAAAACCGCGGAATGAAAGGGTACATTAGACGAAGAGGCTAGATTTTGCCGTAGA
>JAZHYW010015345.1:0-48511 GCA_037355805.1 Ixodes ricinus
CCGATTATTTAACGGTGTAATATTTTGCCCGTGTAATAAAATATTTTCGAGACCCGTTGCTATGTGCAGCTTTCATTTTAGCTAATAAGAGACGGGTGTGTGATTAAAAGCGCGTTACGACGGTCGATCCACGCGCGTTGCCTTCGCATTGCCACGGGCCCCCTGATGGCCTTCCTTCGTGACGTCACGAGAAGAGCGCTACGGCCTTCTCTTCTCAGGAGGTGTTGCGCAGCCCCGCCGTCTAAGGAGAGAAGGGTGCTTGGAGAGACTGATAAGATTGCCGACGCCGTTGCGGGATTGTTAAAAAGATAATGCGTCAATAGACTGAAGAGGTCGAGAGAGAAGAGGGAAACGGACAACCGGTGCTTTTCCCCTTGCTGGAAGGTAGAAAGAGTGAAAGTCCCGGATGAGAGGCTTCACCGGTGTTGGGTGTATGCGTTGCCTGAACTCCGTTCGCGCAACTCCCAAACTTAATTTTAAACTCCCAAACATAATTCGAGCCACGGGCTTGCGATGGCGACAAATCCCCGGTCATCGGGACACCATTGCTCGGTCATAAGGCGCTGTCGCGACTTGACCGCTGCCGTGAAGTCCTTCTCGTTTGCATTCTTTGGAGACGTTTCTATTTTCGTTTTTGTTTCAACTGGGTATGAAAATAGCTACGTAGCACTTGCTGAAAACTTTTCCAAATACAAGAAAGGTTTATTCTTTTATTTTATTCATGTATTCTTTAAAATATATTTATATTTCGCAAGAGACGCTTGACAACATTGTATGACAAGCAGACCAGTCGGAAGTTGCGATACGCTAATTTCTGCAATCTGATCCTGCCGTTTTCGCCGTGTGTGTCGTGTGCTGTTCTCGTGTTCCCGTCTTGGTGTGCACAGTTAACCTTCGTGCGTTCGAATGGGCAAGTGTATGCGTGGACGCGGACGTGGACTGCTCTGAGGATAGGCCTAACATCGGTGCCGGTGACGAGCGTCCGCTCGCCACCGGATCCGCCGCTCAACGGCGATCGTTCGGCCGGTTCAGTGGACATGGGTTTCGCCGTCTAAGAAGCTTTGCAGTTTCCCTCCTACTTTACACTAAGAACGCTTTCTTCAAGGGCTGTGTGTGCTCGGTGGTTCGATGATTTTCATGGAGCTGTCTGCGGTCGTGACAGTGGCCGTAAAAGCGTGAAGTACCTACCAGGACGCGGAAGTACGGTGTAGAGACGATGCGGTTGCCACAAAGACAGGCATGCGCAGAGTGGGGCAGTCTATGCGGGGAAGCGAGAACGGGTTGATGGGAACCTATGGGGACGATATTTTATAGACTGTCGCAAATAATTGCTGTCTTGTTCTTACTAAGAGATACTTTCATTCGAATGTTTAGCAACAATATTGGATAACAAGATTGGCGCGGAAGCACACCCTATTTCTAACATCGTTTACGGCCGAGGTGGTCATTGACCAACCGACCTTTCAAATGATGAGTATAAAAGACGCATGGGTACACACACACCCGTTTGTCTCCTCTATAATGCACTCCTCAAAACGTACAGCTCACTATTAATCGAACAGAACGTGCGCCCCAAATTTTACGAGGCGCTTGATAACGGTGCAATATAACTTATTAAAAAGCTAAAGTACATCTCAAAGACCACAGTAAGAAAATATTGAGGTTTTTCAATAAGGCCAAGAAAACGCCGATTATTTTTTTGTATTCGGTAACACGTACATTAACTATTTTAATAAGTTGTACCACGCGGCTATCAAGCCTCTTGTGAAAGTTAGTACCCTTAGGTCGACATCAGTGCGCTGTACGTCGAACTGAGATTTTGGGGTGTATTATTTGGGACAAAGGGTGTAAAAATACACCCTTTTTTTAGAGTGTAGCCATTGGAGGCAGAGGTTGGGTTAGCTTGTCGTCGAGTGTATATTGTGCGTGTATAGGTCTTGTGTGTTCAAATTCCTTGTGTGTTAACTGTTTAATACGTGTGCATATGTAAAAAAAAAGCTGTGCAATTGTGAATATATGCAGCGTGAAAAAAAGCAACCTTCCCAGCGATGAGAATGTTCAGCTAATTTTGCATTAGACGTTGTCTAGCGCCACCTGGCTCATGTGAGAGCTAGTGCCAGTTACTAGCTAAAAGTGGTAAAATATACTAGGTCGGTTAGTAACCATTGCTAGCTTCTTGACCTAGTAACCGTTACCCCCTACGGTTACTAGGTACCTAGTAATATACGTTACAATCGTTTACTAGGTCCGACCTAGTAAATACTACTAGCTTTCTTTAAGAGTGCAGGATGTGTCCTGCACAAACCACACACTTATTTGTTATTTTTCGTGCGGTTTTTTTATTAATATATTTTGTGTGCAACGCTCGTTCATGACGCTCATTCATGATTTTCGCTTATTACGCTCTTTCATGACGCTCGTTCGCGACGCTTGTTCCTAACGCGCTTTAATGACGCACGATTCTGACGCTCATTTCTGACATCCGTTTCTGACGCTAATCCATCGCGATTTTTTTGTGTGTGTTCAAACAGCAAGCAACAACTGCTGCACTCTTAAGTATCGTTGTCCAGCTGTGGACAGGTGCCGGGAAAACTTAACTCTTTCACGAAGTTGTAAATTATGTGTAGCACCATCGCCCCTTTTTGTTCAAGTATAAGCATCATGGTTTTGAACTTGCCTTATTAGAACGAGACTCAATTTTCTCGGATGACATGCAGTAGAGTCAGTATTTGGTTTTAATTGGCTTATCACACAGCGATAAAAAAAGAAGAATACACGCTGCTGGGACACGCTCAATTTCAGCTTGACAGCCCTTACGAATCGTTTATTTGCCTGTAAAAATATTCGGCTATTACTCCTCCGGTGACGTCGATGGCCGCTCCGGTCATAAAGCTGCTCTTCGGACTGCACATGAACGCAATCGTCTCGGATATTTCGTGAGGCTGTGCTAGGCGCTTAAAAGCAGTTTCCTCGATTAACGTGTCCACAAAATCTTTAGGCAACTTTTGGGTCAAGGGCGTGTCCACTGGACCAGGCAGGATGGCATTGACGCGGATTCCTTTGCTGGCCACCTCAAGGGCAACAGCTTTGGTGAGGGACACAACACCGCCCTTGGATGCAGTATAGGGCGGTAGCATCGGAGAGCCAGTTTTGGCCGTGATGCTCGCGATGTTGACGATGGCGCCGTCCGTGACGTTGTTGGCCAGCATATGCCTCACCGTTGCTCGATCGATCAGGAATGTTCCCTGCGAGTGAAGGAAGTCAATGGACCATTTACGCATAATGACGGCACTTAGCTGAGGTATACGCTGCTAGGAACGCGTCTTGACTAGCGTGTTTAGTACTCTATCTCACCCATACACAAAAATTGGTTCCGAAGCGGCAACAAATGACGTCACAGAATTTGGCGTAGCATGTTGTTAGATGTAGTAATCCTAGCAGTTGGTGCTCGAAGTCCCGGCAAAAGGTACGAGCGAACTCGTGTGTGGCTTTGGTCGCGGCGTTTCAACTCTTGGCCGTTGAAGCGTCCGGGCCTGTCAAGCCAGAGGGCGAACTGGAGCATATTAGGCGTCTGCCAGATCGACCATCGCTTCTGTGACACCGCCAGGATCGCGGCCGGCGATAGCATGAAACTGATGTGACGTCATCAGGCGGAAATTGAGGGGCCACATTTTAGGACACGCTGAGTACACCGGCGGACACGCGTTCCAGGCACCATGATGGAGGGCTCACGAAATGCTTTTTGAAGGCATCACGTGACCTGCCCTACATCTGGACTGTCGCAGATAGGTATAGTGTCCAGAGAAGAGGTGTTCCGGCGCACATTGTGCTTTGTCCGGGAAGCGTATGCGAAAAAAAAATGAAAAAGAAACACTTGGAGTAAGCCAACAGCCCGATTTCGGCGCTCTGATTGGCCGCGTTTTTTTCAACGTCACCTGGTTTTCAACGTCACCTGGAAGGAGAGGACGGGTGTGCTGACGCTCAGAGAAACACGTGTCAGTAATTCACGTACTAGCACTTATCAGGCTCTCATATTTACTTACCTGCTAAGAAAATCTGGGAGCCGGCTAAAGCTTAGTGCTTGAATCACTTTGGGGCGTTTACCTCGACCTGGCACCCTCCCCGTCCTCTCTCTCCCTACGAAAACTAGGCGATGAGTCGCTTATAAAAAAACTCACCAATCAAAGGGCTAAAATTGGCTTGTTGACTTATTCAACAAGCTTTCAGAATACGCGCCCAGAAATGAGCTCGTCGCTTGATGATGTCAATGGGCGCGGTCAGTAGCGGCTCCAGCAGTCAAGGAGTCAGCGCTCCTTCCACTAGACGGCGAAAACCGACTTCCGGTGCACGTTACTCCGAGTTTGAGGAGTCAGGCTCTCGTGAACCGTCTCCGGAGACGGTGCATGAGGAGTGAAGAAAGCGCAGCATGACGTAATTCCGAATTGCTGACGAAGTTCCGTCGCTAAAAAAGAAAAAGAACAAACAAAGTGGCGGGATAAGCCGCGTCGGTTGCGTCGTGGGTGTGCGGTTTGCTCGCTTGTGTTAGCTCAAGGTAAGACGAATAACGCGTTCGAATTTCATTTTTCAGGTCAGGCTCTTTCGGAAACTGCATTAAACCGTATTTTGTTTGGTTTGAATATGCTAATAAACAACGTAAACGTTCATTTGACGCCGTGTTTTGATCGCCGTTGCACGGAAACTCGGTGAATATCGACGATAGTCCTGTCCGCGCTGAACAGGGCAAGCCAGGGTATGAACGCGACTTTGGTAGCCGGTTGGACACTCACGCAGAGCATGATCCCGATTAATGTTTTGTTTGCGTATCTAAATCGGGGTGCACGTTGGCTGACGCTCGCTTCGGCCGACAAAACCTTAATCGCCGAGCGCGGCCGAACTTCCCGTGTGTATACGAATACATTGTATAGGAAGTTCGTTGCGAAGGGCAGAACAAACGAACGGCCGTATAAAAGTATCGCAACCGGTGGCGTAGATTCGCCGAGCTCCATATTTTGCGTGTGCTGACGACGTTTTTGTCGGTTTTTATAACAGTAGCTGCCTTTGCACCGCCAAGCGAAGGACTCGATCGCGTTGGATCGCTTCGAACAGCAGCGCTGATGTGTACAGTCACTCGCTTTTTCTTTAACGACCTCGTCAAGACTTCTTCAATACCGGCGTCAAATAAAAGCGATCGTGCTCGCCATCGTCTGCTTCTAGTTTATTCGGAGACCGTCTGGCATTGCGTAACAGCAGCTAAAAAGCGGCGTTTCTTTTTTTTCTTTTTTTTTTTGCCGTTCAGTAGGCGCTTTGAGGACTCCGACTCGAGTTACTCCGTTCGGAGTTGAGAGAGCCGCTACCGTACGCGCCCAATGTCGTGCGCACTACAGTGAACTACGAGCGCCTGTGAAAGCTTGGTGCTTAGTTCGGTTGCATGCGCTACACGGCACGTAAACGTCACCTATCAAGACAGAATTTCTCTGACATCCACATAAAGGGAGATGTGAAAAGAAAACAAGAAGTGTAGGGTGTCCCCGAAAAAATGTAGAGGTTTTTCTAGGGCACAGCTTTCAGGCGCCCGTTTTCTGGTTGAGAGGCGGCGTCGTCGCCTTCGCCGTCGGCGTAAACCCGCGTTACATCATAGGACGTTTCTGAAAATGACGTCACACGTGACGTCACGTGTGACGTCACGAGGGTAACCTTCGTGAGGGTAACCCTCGTGACCCTGGAGAGGGTAGCCCTCGTGACCCTCGTTAGGGTAACCCTCGTGACCCTCGGGAGGGTAACCCTCATAACCCTCACGAGGGTCACGTGACGTATGACGTCACGTGACATCACACGCATCTAACATTGCCAGTATTCCGGCTAAATTTAGCGGGTAAATTTTTCCGCTAAATTTGGCGGAAAAATATTCTCGCTAACTTTACCCTCGTGAGTCACGTGTGACAACATGTGTGACGTCACATATAACGTCAAGAGGGTAAAAGTTTCCCGCTAAATTTAGCAAAAAAATTTCTCCGATAAATTTAGCGGGGAAGGAAGAGGGGCATATCCTCCTCTCCGTCCCCTCCCCTCCTCGTCCTCAAGAATTGCGCTCTAACTCGGCGTTACAGAGAATTGTAAACGTCTTCCATTTTTCTTTTTTTCACCGCAAACTATATTCAGCATTGCCGAACGCTCATTCTCCGCCCGAAGGTGGCGCTAGAGGTCTGAACCATATGCCAAAGTCTCAGCGCGAACAAATATTTTATTCAAAAGTTACAAATAACTTCTTTTTTCAAAAATGTCAATGCAAAAATGGTGTCCGACGGAACTCTCGGGTGCTCTATGGCGCCAGAAACCGAAAACGGGCGGGAATGGGCCCCATTTTCCCATTGAAAGTTTCAGAAAACCACTTATAACTTTGGAATAAGGTATCGCGTTTGTGCTGAAACTTTGCCATCTGGTTCGGACCTCTAGCGCTACATTTCGGCGACGAATGAGCACTCGGCAATGCATAGATTCATTTTTGCGGTGAAAAAAAACCCTGTACATGTTTTTTTTTCGGAACACACTGCATATCGTGTAAAGTGGTACCAGCCCACATTTTCCGTCAAGGGGAGAACAAATAGATGGACTGGAAGAACTCGTTGTCTTCTCAACTTTTTGTAGTGTCAATCCGTAATTTTCGTTTTCTAATGCTCCGGAATTCTAAGATGACAAGAGGATATTCTGCCTAATCACTCGCTTTCTTTTTTAGATCCGTGTGCTAGAAAAAGAGTTTGGGCCTATTCCGAGTCGAGGACTCCCTTTACCGGTTTGCTTGGCCTCACCCTTAGGTTAGTGGCGATGACGTCATCATATGCGGTGTCATTCGTTTCCTCGATGGGCGCTAGCATTCCTGAGATGCCGGCGGAGTTCACCACGACGCTGATTTTCCGGCCAGAAAACGACGACTCGATCTCCTCGAAAAGGTTGCTGACGGCGGTCGAGTTGGAAACGTCCACGTAAATGGCCCGGTGATCGCCCTTGAACGAAGCTGTGAAAAGAAGGATACAAAAATGAAACCTAACCATCATCTTAAGCATGTCCGGTTTTGCACTTGCGCTGGGTAAATCGCCTCTTATAGCTGGGATAAATTAAAAACAGCTCATTTAGGCTGCCCTGCTGTGTTTTGAGAAGAGCGGCGTTGTCCCATTGCTTTATAGGATTTTTAACCAAAGTTTAGGATTTGGTTTCTATAGTTGTTGCCACTTGTCGTATGCTGCATTTTGTAGGTAAAAATTCGGCTGGACATTTTGGAAAAAGAATATACTGGAATAATTATAGAAAAAGCAAAAGATCGAAATACTTCAGTTAATAAAAACATTCCTTGGTTACATGGACATCAAATCGTAAGATGACGCTTTACGTTTTTCTCATAGCCTTGGTTGTGGCACAAACTTATTTTGACCTCCTACGCTACAAACTAAATAGTCACATCATAATCCTATTTACCACCTCCACCACCACTGCCACCATCACAACCACCATTAATATTATTATTATAATAATCAAGAGCTGAGTTTACGCGGTGAATCATGTGAAGTAGCACTTTGATTCAGCATTGATTTTTCTCATTTTTGAAAATAATATTTTGAGTCAGGTTCGGTTGCACACGGGAGCACCTTCGTAAGCTAGAAGCTAGCGTCTTTATGAAAGCGACATCACACAACATTACGGACACACAATTAGAATGAGGTGTCTCCATGCCCTGGTTTTTAGAGAGTCAATAATTGCATTGCACTCTCGGTTGTATCGTTTCACGCCCATGTTGTATATGCTTATTTTGACAAACCCATAAGACCCTGGGAACTGTAGTCGCGGTGATTTTGTTTGCACCAATGTTTTCTTCAAAAGAAATGTGACATCAGCGGCGATTGCAGTTTACCGAGTTCGAAAAAACGTGTCATCTTCTGCACGTACATAAAGTGTTTATGTTTTAGCACCGCAAAGATTGACAAAGAGCAACAACGACAAGAAACATCTTGTTTGCGGGCGTTCTGGTACAGTCTTATGGCCCATGTGCTCGTCTCTAGTCTCCGGTGTCAAATGAATAAAATTGAATTAAATATGGATTTTTGTGTTTCTTTAGTCTTGCAGAAAAATACGACTCTTTTAATGCACTCTCCGATTTTTGCTACTGATACTTCTACGACCCTATAAAACTGAAAAACCGGATACATCCCATTGGTTCCATCCGTGAAGTGGTTAGTGCAAGCGCAATTAATCGGCTTTCAAAGCCTCAAAGCCGGAGCCTTAACGAGGTAAAAAAAATAAGATATATATTATTTTCTTGTTTAGTAAGGGATGTATTTTTCGGAGTAAGTTGAGAATGACTGCTCATCCTGCGCAGGTGTTCGTGCAGTCAAGCCCCTTTCGAAAGCACAGTGCTCTCGCATCCTTGGCACTAAATCCTAGGAAATGAGACATTACAGGTGGCTCGATAAGTGTGAACAATGATCATAGAGCGGGTCTACAGGTGGTAGCGATACGCTACTCCCCCTATCGTATCGCCTTGAACTGCGACAAATAAGACGCCACCAGTCCCTTTCGTTCTTCCTGTTCTACCCAATCACGGTCGACCCATCTCGATGCGATACTCTACTACGGTACTTACTAACAAGCGTAAGCAACCCTCGTTTACTACAACCGCGTAAGAAGTTGAAACCTGCATGGCCAGATTGGCTAAGTGCAATTGGTGAAGAGCTATCTGCATGCCAGCCAAGTCATCATCCCTATATAACGCTTAGCCACGATAAACATTAGCGGTAAAAAAATCAATTGGCGCCAAATGACATGGTAGCTCGCTTTATATGCGAGTTTGGCGGAGGGAGGCGGACACTATTCCCTCATTGAACCTAATATGCAGCTGCTACAATGCACAGAGAGAAAAGAAGTAACGTTACTCTCCTTTTCACACTAGTCCGAGCACAGCCGATGTAAAGTGTCTGATCATCTGATGGAATCAATCATGCCGGCGCAAAATTGCATCGTAGCGCCGCTCGTCGTCTTTTTGGATTTCGCCATCCCCCGCTAAACCAGTCACACGTCATAAATTTGCCGTGATGCCGTCTTTTTTGTTGTTGTTTTTTGTGCGTGACGATGCATTTTTGATGCCGCTTGATTGACTTCATCGAATTGTCGCGTCGGCAGCTGTCGTACATAACGGGAAACGGAGGGCAAATACGGTAGTTTGTTGTTTCTAGAGTTTGTTTTGTGTGTAATTTATATTTATGCTCTATATGATTTTTGCACTACAAGAGAGCCGTACTGAGTTCTAGGGTTGCGTATACCTCAATCCTAGACGAGGCGACAAATAAAATAATGAACATGCACATACACACACTGCCTCGATCTCGGCTCTCTAATCGGTGCAACTTTTCTGTTTGGCGTTTCCGAGGAGAAAAGGAAGGCGCGCGTGTAGCTTTAATCGGTGCTCAAAATGGGAAAGGGCACGTGTGTTCGTACCTTCAGCTCTATGGCCAAGCAAATTTGTCCCAGAGTATAATGTATTTCACGAACTCGTCTTTATATACAAAACGTTGCCTCCTTGCTGTTCACAAAAAATTAAAAAAAAATCCCAAGTTAAATTGCAGCATTCTGAAAAGCTACACACCCATTCTGATCCCGATTTTTTTTTTTTGTTGCTATTGATCGAAAGAAAATTTATTTTCGAGCTAAGCTTGAAGTTTGGGCTAGTTAGTGTGACACTTTTAAAAGGTTAAAACAGCGCAAACGACAATGGACAAGAATCAGAAGGACACATACACAGCGGTGACCCTCAACCAGACTTATACACGTTACTGAAAAAAGTAACCGATTACAATTACTTCACTGTAAAAAGTAACCGATTACAATTACAATTACAGCCTCAAAAAAGTAATCGAAAATTTACTCTAAAGTAATCGATTGATTCCCACGTTACTTCTCATTCAACTTTTTTTTCATTACGGTAGCATAATCCTTAAAATACTCGTGCTCAGTTGTTAAAAAAAAAAAAGCCTTGACCGTTTTTGTTTAGAGCTGAGTGACGCCAACACACCCAATACCTCTCGTGAAAAAAAAAAATAAATCGAGCGCTGTTTAAGTACATTAGTCACAAGAGGCTGGATAAGGTCATTTTTCATACCCGGACGTAGTCTCCCGTGTATCAAAAAAAATGTAACCAGGAAACGAAGCATAGTGAAGTGCCCTAATAATCCTCGAGGTCCCGTTTTTAGTAATTTCGAAAAAGGAAAAAAAAATTGATTGTTGCCCAGAGCTGAGTGACCCCAGCACATCTAACCCCTTCCCCCTCCCCCTCCCCTACACCCCTAAAAAAATATAGAAAAATTGTAATGGGTAATTTTGCAATCAATTACAGCAAAAAAGGTAATTCAATTACAAGAATCGTTACTCTTTAAAGGAAGTAATTGAAGTGTTACAAAATACAGTAAAATGTAATCGATTACAAGTAATTCATTACTTGTAACGCGTTACGTACAAGACTGCCCTCAACTGAATTTCTATTCATCGTGAACGCACAATAAATACTTGTTCGGTCAAGACCATAAAAAAGATAAAACAGACATGCATCAACGCCACAAAACCACCGTATTGCACGCGCGCAGGTGGTTTTGTGGAGTTGATGCAGGACTGTTTTATCTTTTATATGGTCTTCACCGAACAAGTATTTATTGTGTGGTCACGATGAATACAAGTTCAGTTGAGAGTCAGCGCTGTGTAGGTGTCCTTCTGCTTCTTGTCCCTCGTCGTTCGCGCTGTTTTAACCTTTTAAAAATAATTTTTGAGGCCCACGTGGCGGTATGGCAGCCTCCAAAGTCCCCTTTGTGTTTTTCATTTAATTCGGATTGCTTCCGGCCCGCATGTCTATGACACGCATACAGCGGAACAACCCCTCTATGTGCACCTGTCGTCTGCCTACAGCCTTGGGCTTGTTTTTCTAAGCCCTCTCGCTCACTCAAGGCCAGCATCCAGGCACATGACGCACATGCATTATGGTACATACCTTTCCTCTCCTTCACGTGGCGTTCTAAGCGGCACACAATGGCAAATATATATATATATATATATATATATATGATACATGGCTTGCACTGACGTCACGCCAGCGGCCATTGTGGCGTCCTTGATGCTGTACGCGTATGCACCTCCAGCAGCACGCATTCCACACCACAGAATTTGTTTCTCTAGAAAATAACAATTAGGGATGACCTAGAACGACCCCCAGCTTAATGCGATGATGTCACGTGCAATCCATCGAGCCATATATCCAGGCATTTTCGAGCACGTGTCGCCATCTCTATTTGATATCAAGACGCCATTGCTTGGTTCGATTCAATGGAAAAAGTTTAAGGTTTTATACTAAGCTTCATGTGGGACCTATCGATATAAAAGTTTCGCCAAATGCAAAATCAAGAAATGCTTCGTAAAATAGTGGCGAAGAATATTAACTGGCGTCCCCAACTTTCTTGGACATCAACGCCTAGGCGCACGCATGAAAAATGAGAATTTCAACTTAAAAACAAACGTCGAAATGTTCCCCGGATTCTCTTAGATGATAGTCATAAAATATAAATATGCAGCAATTACACTTGTGGACGCGTGTAGTTTTTATTCCACGGATCTAACAATTTTGTTTGCATTGAATCTTACGGCGCATTAACAAGAATTGTTAATTTCGCCTTTCTTGACAAAATATCGTAATGTTACCAAGGAATATAATTGCATCGCTATCATATAGAACGTAAATCAATTAGAATTCTGATAATTCATTGAAAACCTTTTATTCACGGCATGTCTCAGAAAGTTAACCTTGTTCGTAAAACTTCTTTATTAAACACAGAAAGAAGTTTAATGTTTTCATCGTTTAAATGATACATCACATCTTCTGATAATTTCTTACTTTTCTCAACTATAATCTCCTACAGGTCAACATGTCAATACTTATCTTTTTTAATGCGAATAGCATTCTTTGGATACTTCACGCACTTTTCGTCTATGTATCTATCTATCTATCTATCTATCTATCTGGCTATCTAACTCCTTACGCCGCGGGTCGATAAATAAATAAAAAAGACCGGCGCCGGCTGGGATTCGAACTGTTGACCCTTTGATCAGCAGGCAGACGCGCTAACCACAGAGCTATGAAGGCAGTCATTCAACGCACTCTAAACGCTTGTTTATATCTTTACAACGCACTCTAAGCGCTGTCTATAGCTACCGTGCGCGCGTTCCATGCACGAGGGCTCATTCCGCTCTCGTGAGGCTTAGCACGGCCCCAGCTCACCCTCTCCCGCGCTCGGGAGAGGGTGATGTAGCGGCCGTGCTCAGCCTCACGAGAGCGGAATGAGCCCTCGTGCATGGAACGCGCGCGCACCGGTAGCTGTGACAGCGCTGTAAAGCGCGTCCTATGGTAAAGATATAAACAACCGTTTAGAGTACCGTTGGTTGAGACTAGCTGAGACGCCAGAAAGTCTGGTCGGTACCATTTTGAGTGTTTGTGCGTATGGCGCGTGCTTTGCTCGCCTTCCTAAGTGACACAAACGCACGTGCTGGGCTGCGGAGATCGTGCGCAGGGCTGTGAAAGTGTCAACAAATTTAGAATCGCCTCAAGAGTGGGCTGGCGTATCTAGAGTGTGCCGGCCACCTGACGAACGCGCATAACTCCGCACCGTTTGATGCTATTCGCATTAACGTAGATAATCATTCCCAAAGGATGGGTTCTGCTAATTTTTTTATTGGGAAACCAATTCTAGATTAATTCAGGGCATAGAGAGAAACTTATTAGCTGCCAAAAGCGAAACAAAATGACACGACTGGTGGTGTTGCCCGTGAAGTCCACTTCATTTACGCTCTTTAAATTGCCGAAGACGGACTTGCTGGAATTTTGGGATCGCACATTGGGTCGTGAGTTGCGGCAAAAGTCAAAAATGGTAGCCTGTCGTACGGATGTTTTGAGAGCGAGAAGTTAATCCGTCTTGAAAAGGGTGGTTTATGTCTCACACTAATTGGGCAATTTAGTCCCTGCAATATCATATGCTATAACCTAAAATCGTTAACGTGCACGACGTTGGGGTGGTTGGACGGCTACAAGTGGTAAGGTGCTCATCCAGATAGAGACGTGTAGTTATGCGGTTTCGGACCCAGGAATAATCACCGGGTCGCGCAGCGCGATCTTAAGTGCGCTCGCCTGCAGGACCGAGTAAGACCGAGAGAGACAAGACCGGTTTTAGCCTTTGCGACTTCTTAGGACCGGATGCGCTGCAGCGCAGGTGGTCCTAAGAGATCGCAAGAGGCTTAAAACCCGGTCTGGTCTCTCGGTCTTACTCGGTCGCAAGAGTGTGAACGGGCCTTCACGCTCCGCGTACTAGACAGTACAATAAAACATGCAAACAATTAAGCCACATCCGACAGACCTTGAAGCATCTCTATGGTTTCATCAGAGCCCGTTCTGTTCCTGTCCGCAACGACGACGGTGGCTCCCTCTCGAGCGAATACCATGCAGACGCTCCTCCCGATCCCACTGGCGCCTCCGGTGACGATGGCTAGGCGGCCGTCGAGTCCCAGAGACGGGCAGTCGGTCAGCTTCCTTGTAGAGCCAGGGTTGTCCTGGTCCCCGTTTGTTCGGCAGAGCGCGGTCCCTGAAAAACGTGCAACAATATTGACATTAAGGGAAAGGGGCGGGAAGCTAGGAATCCATTGCAATAATCTTGCATAAATTTATTTTAAGCTTGACCCCAATTTAGATCCCCTGATACTTGTGGTCTTAAGGTAGGGATTATAGCGAAGTCAACTCGGGAACGCAGATTACTGTTTTTTTTTCTTTTACTCGGGGCGGAAGAGAGACAGTTTTTTCTTTTAACGGATTTGGGTATTCGCCTTGTGTTTAAACGCTTAGACAAACGTTAAAAACTTGAATTATCGACCGTTTATATTTTTTTTGTGGTTTAATTAGTTAAATTTTATGAGTAAAACAGTTTTTTTGTTATCTATAATGCTGGATACATCATTTAGAGAGTTTTTAAGTGTTTTTTAAGTGTCAAATAACTCGGCGCAACACCTGTTGAGTAGAATAATGATTGGAGGAAAGCAAAGAGCACAGTCTCCAGATGTTATGGCCGCTATCACATAGTGCCAGTAACGCCAGAAAATAGGGTGGCCTTGGCCGCTAGAAAAGATTAAAGGGCTAAAGAAAAATAAAATAAAATACATTTACAAATCTCTCTAATACGAAACTAGAACGCAGCTTTTGAGGAGGAAGAGGGGATGGTACGGAGGGGAGGGTGTGCCCTTCCTCTTTCTCCCTACCGCCTCCTCCTCCTCCTCTCCTCCTGCCGCTGAATCAGCTCACGGGTGGCGTGACTCGAAGTTTTGACGTCATTTTCCCCGCTAAAATTAGCGGAGAAGCTGAATTAGTGTTGAAGTCATGTGACGACAATTCCGCCTCTAAATTTACTGGGGACCCCGCTAACATTAGCGGGAATATTTTCCCCCTAAATTTGGCGCGAAAATTTCCCCGCTAGCTTTAGCGGGAAACGTCCCATAATGCAACGCGCATGGTTACGCCGACGCCGACACCGACGGTCAAGCCGCTCAACCCGGAAACGGGCGCCTGAAAGCTGCGCTCTAAAAATGAAAGACGTTTACAAGTCTCTGTAATACGGAATTGGAGCGCAGCCCTTGAGGAGGAGGAGCGGAGGCTACGGAGGGGAGGGTATGCCTCCATTCCCCCTTCTGTACCCTCCCCTTCTTCTCCCCTCCTCGCATCGCATTCAGGAGAAAATTTTCGCCAAATTTCCCGGTAAATTTAGCGAAAGTTTTCCCGCTATATTTTGCGGGGAAATTAGCGAAACTTTTCCTGCAAAATATAGCGGAAATTTAACGTGAATTTCCTTTCCCGCTAAACTTAGCGGGTTACGTTTCCCCGCTAAATTTAGCGGGGAAACTTAAAACAAATGTGCAACTTAAAAATCAGCTAAAACAACAAACAAAAAAAATTCACCGATTTCCAGAAATGTTTGCACCGGCTAGGACAGCTTCTATGAACCCCCCCCCCCCCTTTCCCTTTTTAGACTTGAGCCGTTATTTTTTTTTACGACACATTATGACCGATAATTGCTATTTTTAGTGTCCGTCCGAAAGAAAGAATCAAAATACACCAATTTATATAAAAAACAAACACCCCAAAACACCCGCTGATTTCTCGTATAAATAAACACCGAAACATTTATGCCCTAGTGATAATTGGCAAGTTCTGTCTTTGTTACGCCGCCCGCTCACCTAAATTCGTCCAATCAGGTATGGCGCAGTTCGGCAGGCTCGGCAACTGGAGATCAACAACCCCCCACTAACTACTGAGAAAAATAAAGCACCTAGCTATCATTGCATGCACCTTATTACGCCATCGGGTGGCAGTATAAGTATCAAGAATGCCCCAATAAACTTACCAATTGCAAGAAAGGCCACGTAAAAGCTAAGGTTCTTGCCGTTCATGATGATGTATAGGCTGAAAGTTTGCTGAATTTGTCTGAATTGCTAATAGCAGTTATGCCAGCTGCCACTAGTCTTGCTCCGCTCTGTGGAAATAACAGAATGTACTGACTTTCCAGCGAAGTATAATGCCGTATGACTTTTTACCTCTACAGAGGACGTGTTTTGGGATGAACGATCAGGAAATCCTCAGTCTGTTTCATAGGGTTACCGGCCCTGACAACGATCATGGCATGTTGTGACAGATGCAGTAAAGCAGCAGCTGTATCTTGCCGATTCTGTGTAGTAGAATGTTGCCGTTATTAGAAACATACAGTGGTGGAACTCCGCTGGGCTGCGAGTGAGAGATGATGATGATTATAATAATCGTCGACCACCCTCCCTTCCGCTCGACGCTGATAAATTACTTACATAATAGGTTGAACTGGTTGCTTTTTATAACATATTTATATATGGTGATAATATCTTTAGGTGTAATGGTAATATATTTATATGTAATGTTTATTTATTTAAGTCGTGATAATATAAGTACGAAATAATATGTTGTAAAATGGCCATGAAGTCAGGACCATTAATACTTTTTTATCATAACGTTTGGAAAGCTCTCGGTGATTACTAAACGCTGGGCCGGAGCTTGCTAGAACAGCGTCTCAGCTGAGACTGGGTGAAGAAAGCACTGCGAAGGCTGGGGCGCGCGAGCGTCTTGAGACGCAGCTTGAGTCCCGCTCAGCTCGTGTTGGCTTTGGCAGTGCTTTCTTCACCCAGTCTCAGCTGAGACGCTGATTCTAGCAAGCCGGCCCTGGTGTATCAACAAAGACTTTCCAAAATTTTAGGGAGGTTCATAAAAAGCAAACTCTTTTTACGAACTAATTGCCAGTCTTTTAGGTGGGATCGGGCTCGATCACCTCGATAATAACTGAAATTCAAACTGGATTTCTTTATTTTTGTCCACTGAAAGAGAAAAGTCAGACCCCCCCCCCTCCCAATTCGGAACTTGGGTGTTGCTTGGTAAACCTCTGCCTCCCGCACAGCAGCAGGAAAACGACATGAACATATACATACTACTGAAAATAGGAATACTAAGCTCATAATCACGGGGTCGTGGGATTGATTCCCGGTACGGCGCGTATAGAATTTCGTTACTTCTTCCTAATTTGACCGGTGTTTCGTATAGACGCTTCTCTAAATTAATAATTTTTGTGGGGAAATTTTTGTGGTGTTTCGTCACGCTTTCCTCGGGTATCCCAGCCCTTAAACACAATCCGTGTTAAAATCAGAGAGTTTGAACAGCCTCCCCTACTGAACTTTATCACATTGGGATGGCGCCACCTCAGCATTTGGGCCCGAGCACGACCCCGAACGTCATTAGATGCATTGACTGAATACGAGGATCCGCCAAACGCAGACGCAGCCCTCATATGCAATTGATGTCTACCCTCGAACTCACAGTGATGACGTCGAAATTCTAATTCACGGGATTCGAATATTTCATAGGTGGTGTGACAGTTCGAGGGCCAAGACGCCAACGTGGCTCGGAACCCCCGGGGCTGCAGCGTCTGCTACTTTCAGGTCACTCGGGAGGCGCAGGAGTGCGGGTTTCGGGACGGAAGGTCCAACGGCTTCGTGGACACGTTCTTTACCGGACAATATGGCTACGGTGACATCTTTGATCACGCCCTTTCGGGATGCGGCACAGGTACGCTCCCAACGTTTTCTCCGTCCCGTGTGGAGATCTTCGAAGGAACAAGGCTGGAGTTGTAAAGAGTCTGATCTATTATCTGGGACAAAACAACGGAAGGACCCTAGAAACGAACCAGGAAGATTTTCACATGTGATGGCGAGAAGCATTCCCAAGAACATGAAATACTTTATTCATAAGTTATATTTCGGGTGTTCTCAAATTTGCTCGTCGTGGTAATCCTGATAAGGAAGTCACTCGGAAGACTGCATTAAGGTAGTGGATATCATTCAAAATGAAGTATCTGGTGATGGCAAAGAGTACTTGTCTGGGGTCACATTAAGAAAATGAAGGCTAAAATTTCCCAGAAAACCAAAAGTCTATGTGCACGTTACTCGAAAAAAGTAATTTATTACAATTACTATTACCCTTGGTCCCAAAGTATTCAATTAGATTACTTGACTACTTGAAAAAAAATAATTGGGCATTACATCAAAAAGTAACCGTTATTTTTTCGATTACTTTTTGATTACTTTAGAAGGTTCGTGCCGTTATCACTTGGAACAAGGAGAAACTCAGTAAAATGTAGTTTCTCACGTGTAGAAAAAATATATCGGGATAAAACGAAATATATAAATAAATATGAGTACGAGACCCGCTCCATGACATCACGCAAAGCTCACTGGTAGTTTCTTCGAGGCTTGAAAAACGGGTCTATTTTAAGATAATCACCGGACTACTCATTGTCTCTTTCTGCCCTTTCCAGATTCCTGGATTGAGGTTTTTTACAGGGGAGCTGTTAAGGGCTAGTTTTCCCAGTTTCGTGTCCGGAACCAAATAATTAATTAATTATTAATTATAACAATGATTGGGGATTGTGTAGATATTTATACAGCGTGTAGTTGGTCAGCCATTTCAAAGTTGCGACGAGTCGCTCGCTGTAGATGAGCAATTTAGCCAGTGCAGTACAACCACTAGCCTGAGGTCTTTAATGTGTACCACGCGGTAGTAGTGATACACGACCGCACGCCGGTACGATGCTCATCCAGATCGAAACGGGCAAGGGTGGGGATTGAAACCGGGATCCCTGGGTTCTGCAGCGCGAGCTTTCTCTCCACGTGCTCCGAGCTGCTGTGCGCTATAGTCGGTGACAAGTCAAGAACAAAGTGGAAGCTCCTCCCACCCCTTGCCACTTCAGCGGAGCGAAAGGTGGAGAGGGGGTTGCCTCCTCTCCAGCGTTCGCTCTACTAAAGTGGAAAGAGGTAGGAGGAGCTTCCACTTCGTTCTTGACTTGTCACCGACTATAGCCCACTCGGCCCCCGAACCCCCTTTCCGGTACCGAACTAATACGGAGTTTTAGTAGATCGTTCTGATACCTCCGATACTCCCGATAACTATACCCAATAACAATAGAGAGTTTTAGTAGATCGTTCCAGATACCTACCGATACCCCCGATAACGATACTATATATGTAAGCGCAAAGGCGGAGGCAGAGTATCGGGTTGTCGTTATCGGAGTCATCGGAACGATCTACCTAAATGCATCACCAAAGGCTGCGGCGTAGTATCGGGTGCCGTTATCGGAGTCATCGGAACGATCTACTGAAACTCTCTAATGTCCACACAAAGCTAAACAAAACTCTGGACAGCTACCGCCATCCGTGAGCGATGGCGGCAACCAGACAACCAGTCTGATTGCCACCGTCGCTCCTAGATGGCGGCAACCTTTCCAGCTATCATAAAAAAATGGATAGTTGGGCGAGTTGGTGCGAATGTATCGTAGGAAACAGCGCGCCAAACAGGAGAGGACGAAGAAGAAACACACGGGACGAGCGAAAACAACCAATTACCCAATCACACCTTAAGCGTAGTTTCATATGCAGCGATTTCGGCCCTAGAGCTGGAGCGATTTCTGCCATTGCGACGCTCGTGCCGCTCAACCGCTGGTGCTGGCCAGAGCGCCGCGACGTGCAGAAATCTCACCGCCCTAGGGCCAAAATCGCTGCATGTGAAACCCGCTTAAGCCTTACACCTATAAATACTTCGTTCCCACCATAGTACAGCTTCTCTGGTCTTTCTTCTTCACCAGAGTGGAACGTCCGAGAGTTTTGAATATCTTTGAAGTAAGGACGCTAGATTCTGCTAGCTCTATTGTTCTACGGTGACCTATTTTCAGCTCCAGAGTCATCGCTTTTCTGCTCATTGTGGCTTGTTTTTCGCATTTAAATTAGTACAAAGAAGCTTCTTCTACCTTCTCCTTCCTTCTGGCGCCACTTCTGCCAAAACAAGTGGATTCATGTGGAACGCCAAGCACTTAACACGCATGTGACAAATTGCTTTTTTTTTTGTCACGCCTTAGCATTTACAATATCAGGATTTAGTTTTCTTGGAAGGGGAGCCGACGAGTGTAGACATGCTTTGAGCCGAATTTGTGTTGAATGGTTAATAAACTCAAAGGTTCTACATTAACCATTGAAATTCCCACTGACTGGATTTTGTAGAGAACTCGAACTTGAAAGTCCCAGCTCGAAACCAAACAAACTAGTTTGTGAACTGTCCAGACAACGTGCCTGACTTCGATTCGTAGAGCTCGGTAGCGATGGTTTTATTCTTTATGGTTCCCAGCGTGTAGAAGCTGATAAAGTGAACGTATCGCAGCATTTTTAGCTAGGATTGCGGTGACTATGTTTTCGAGTCATCGTAAATCCAGATACCCGAGGAAAAAATAAAAAAAATAAAGGAGGGGGGGCGGGTTGAAAAAGTAGTAACGGTTACTAGTAATTTTAGTACTTTTAAAAGTAGTCAGATTGCTCGTTTGCTTACTACATAATAAAAGTATTCAACCGAATATAAAATTATATATAAAAGTAATCGACTATAAGTAATTTTAGTACATGTAATGATTACCGTACAAGTCGGGATATTATTAGCCTTTAGAAAATTCACGATCCTTTTTGGACTTTTTTCTGGAGCCATATTTTCGTTCCGGTGTGTGTGCCCACTGCACAATACATGTCAATAAGCCAATAAATCAATAAAGATTAATATTTCACATCAGGCATCTCAAGACACTGATGTAGGCTGCAGGAGCAAAACAGTCAGAATATTTAACTTGACACATAAAGTTATAATCCTCCACACTGCATTTATCGGCAAATAAAGTGCCAATAATTGCAGTGTAGAGGATTATAACTTTCAGCCCCCCCCCCCCCCCTGGTACTCTTAAAGAAAGGAAAAATAAAACAAAACATGAAGTGATCACACAAGTGTAGAAAGCAAAATTAGAAGAACCATTTCTAAGCTATACAAGAACACAACAAGGATAATATTTGTTTTATCACGACATTAACAAAATGCCAAGAAACATTAAAGGTGAATGAGAACACCTAAAATCTGGTTGACCCTAAACATTTCAGTGAAGACAAATATGTCTAATTATGCTAAGATGTATGCGAGAACAAAAGTGACACACTTAACATTTCAAACTTTTTAATATCTATACAATTTGCGAGAACCATTTCGCGATCAAGCTGCAATTAAACTGCTTCATGTCATCATGTCAAGACTTAGCGATATGTCCACGTAAATATTTTGTTTTGCGACTTTCTTGTGCCTGCGAAGGACGGCGATGTTGCAACCCTGCAGTTATTCTTAAAATTGTTTCTGCATTCTCTCTCAAAGGAAATGCATTGAAGAACTTAGTTGTAAAATTGACTAATGTATGCTCATTCATTGGGAGGATAGTCAAACTTAAAGCATCGTGACTTGTGGCTCTATCGCATCCGGCCAAGAAAGCACTTTATCCTGTGTAATAGGTGAAATCGTTAAAGCCCATCAGACATTAGTAAATAAACGATTGCACTTGCGTATACAATGGTCAAGATCAAAGCAGGTGGGATTTAAACACACGTCAGGGTTCTTCACGCGTACTTAAGCTGCCCCGCTCTGAATCCCTATTAAAAAAATGAAAGAAATAAGATACTGTTTGAAAATTTGAACAGGATTTATACTGCAGTGCTCGCTCAAGCCATACCGTGCAACCCGAGTTCAGAACCTTCATTTAGCTCGTATAACCATCCCTGCCCACCGATTTGATCAAACTGTTCAACGACCATAGTCAAACTGCTTACAGGTTTGAGCGTAGCGGTATGCAGACATACTCACACCACATGGCGGCGTGGCGATCTGGTGTGAAAAAGGAGAGAGAAAGAAGAGAGAGAGAGAGCGGGTGCTTGCCCTCGGGCTTGCCGAGCGCTATCGGGGGTGGGAACTGGTCTTGGCATCGCTGGAGTTTCAAGGCTGGCTAGCTCAAACCATGGGAGCGCCGACGAAATCTTCGGGAAGGGAAAGGCAGGTCGCTGGAAAGTGGAAGCCGAGAGACGACGTGGGCGTGGTCCACGGGAGGCGACCGACGGCTGGACGAGGAGCGACCGAGAGAGAAATGGGGGATACTAAACGTGGACGCAGTGCAAGCTACAAGATAGCAGAGGAACTGTGAGTGTTCGTTGGCCGCGACCTGGAGGAACCAACGTGGACGCCAAGCAGACAGCAACAGGACTGCGTGTGTTCGTCGGCCACGTCTTTGGGGATAACCAACCTGGACGCAGCGCGAGCTACAAGATATCAGTGGGACTGTGAGTGTTCGTTGGTTGCATGCTGTAGGTTTACCAACGTGGACGCAGAGCAGAACAACAGCGTAGTGTCCGTCGGCCACGTCTTGTAGATAACCAACGGACTGTGTTTATCAGCGCGATTGTGAGTGTTCGTCGGCCATGTCTTGAGATTCTTCTAATCTCATCTGGTGCTGCACCCTTCGGCCACACGCCAAATGTACATTTTTGTTCCCTGAGCTTTAATTTCAATTCCTCCCGTTTCGTTTGTTGATTGTACTGTTTATTTGATCGGGTGTCTGCGTGTACTTCATGGCGTTCTCGACTTGCCTTTGTTCGAACATCAATTGTAGCAAGGGAATGTAGGTGCCATCTGGGTCGACCCGTTTCATCCGGTTCCCATTTGGGGCATGCAATATTAGGGTGGGCTAGTTGGTTAAACATACTGATAATATAAAACGCAAAGAGACAGACACGAATATAAGGTAGGCAGGACAGCGCTATAGGAATAGCGCAGTCCTGTCCACTTCATGTCCTTATGTCTGTCCATTTGCGCTTTGTATTATCAGTGCTTTTTTGACGAACGAAGGATTTGCCTTAGAAAGGTACCGTATCAAACGGGTACCGGTATCCAACGGGTGCCGGTATCCAGAATGCGGTACCACGTATTGAACGGGTACCCGTATCCAGACATCTACAAGTTACTACAAAAAAGTAATTAGGTTAAGTTACTGAGTATTGGCCGGAAACGTAATTTGAGTAGAGTAGAAGTTACTCAATTGGAAAGCAATTGAGTAAATTACTAACTACCGTTACAAAGTAGCGAATTACTTTTGAAGTTACTTTATAGTTTTTATAGTAACAAGAAAGTACATAAATGTTTTGATTCGTTAGCGAAATTCTTTTCGCCAAATATAAAGCGGCTTGTGTTTTCACATAAATTCTTTAATAGCTGGTTCCGCCTCTGCGCGATTAATTGTTTTGTACTGTTTGTTATTCTGGTCAATGATGTACTGCGGATGTATAATTTCTACTTTGAGGTTTAGCGCTGACTGAGCTTGATTTTGTAGACAGTGCTGGCTTGTTTACAGTGTTGCGTAAAGTACACCTAAAAAGTACATCTAAAGTACATCTAAAGTATAAAATCAAGTTGGAGGTTATATACTACAAGTATCGTAAGCACACCGGGTACAATGTACTTGAACAAAAAAACTATAAATACAACATATGTTTCAAGTAAAGTACAAATACGTTTTGACAGTATCTTTTAAGATGTCCTTTTATACCGTATTTTTATTACTTTATTTTATCTGATATGCATTGCTCCTGGAGAAATCGGAGAAGCATCAGGTTTTTTTTCCGGAAATGGCGGCAAATTTTGGATAATGTCAAGTCGACGGAGTAGTTGTTTTATTCTAGCTGACGAACTAATTAACACGATACACTTATAAGGCACTTATTTTATCTTTCTTATAGCCGCCATTACTTCACTCAGAGAAATTACCAGATGACGTATCGAAAGACGATGGCGCGTTTTCACATGACAATACGCCGTTTTTGTTTCCGAATTTGGGGAATACACTTTCAAGTCGTGAATTTTACTTTCTTCAGAAATCACCAGAAAAAAATACTGTGGTTAAGTAGAAGTTCATGCTCAGATAATGTACTTCAAGTAAAGTACAAGTTTTCTAATCCTAGTACTTGAATAACTTTCTTAAGCACCATGTTCTTAAAATGCTTCCCAATTCAACATTTTATATTTTTTTGCAAATGCGTTGGGGGAATTATTAAGCTTCTTGAACAATATTCCGATCTTAAAAGACATGCATGATCTGAGTTTTGGGAGGAAAGGTAACGCAACAAGGTCATCTTTGCGTTGCCCTTTAGCACGCGATCCTTCAAATACAGCACAAACTGGGAGCACCGGAGGGGCTTCAGGGCGCGTGTTGCATTTTTTTGACCCCTTTAGCTGCAGTGTGCACACCTCTTGTAGTGGGCGTGAGTTCCTACGTTTGGGAGAAGCGGGGACAAACCCTTTCTCTAAATACGTCAAGTCTCCTTGAGCGGGTTCGATACCCGCTCAAGGAGACTGATCCCGGCACCCGTTCAATACCGGCACCCGTTCGAACGGGTGCCCGTATCGAACGGATGCCGGTACCAAACGGGTGCCAGTATCCATAGTATCATTTGACCTGAACGGGACGACCATTTGCCAGCCTGCTCAAATTTCGAACGGGTAGACCATTTAACAACCCGTTTAAAATTTTCATGTTTTTTTTAGAATACAAGTTTTTCTTTGCATTCTTATGGTAATGTATCTTCTAGGCTGTCCAGTAGAATAATTTATTGAAGGCTCTATCATCGTTACGTTTGTGGTTTTATTGTAGGTTCCCTACTGAAAAAAACAACACTTGTGTAACTTGTGTAGCACATGAGCTGTAAAATTGAATGCTCAATCATCGCGATGATAGTGAACCTCATGCGTCATGACATATTGCTCCACCGGATCCGATCAAAATCACATTTTATACAGTGAAAAAGGTGGAGTGATTATAGCGAATCAGGCAGAAATGCATAAGCAATTGTACTTGTATTTTCAAATGTCCACATGTCTGAGTTCTCCGCGCATGCATAAGCTCCACGTGCTGTAGACCTTCTGTGCATTGCTAATCTATTCTCTCTCGGTACAATATATGATCTCCTGTAGAATACTTAATCGAAGCAGGTTATCATCGTTATGTTTGTAGTTTTAGTGTCGGTTTTCAAATGAGCGGTAGAAAAAATAAACGCACATAAGAACGGTTTCCTGCCTCTTCCAATTATGAATTTCAAATGTTGTCTGCATATGCATATTAATTTAATAGCAACGTTTCACTTTTTATTTGTATTTGGGCCCTCTGCAGGGGCCGAAAAACGTTCATCAATCATTGCAGTTGTCAATGGTCGCGTTTTTTGTCAAGTATGAATGTTCTACACGAACAGAAAGAAAATGGTTAACATCATTTTAGTTTTTCGCCAAATCACGTGCTTGTAGCAGTCTATGCAACGCCATGTGGGGCGAGACAGTGCAACGTTTTCGACTGCTGGAATTTGTATAAAACACTGGCAGTGTAACAATTCACTCTAGATCAGTTGAAAGAAGCTTCAAAGGAACGCCTCACAATGAACAACAAGTGCCTTAGCATTCCCTTGCTCTTTCTGGTAATCTGTAAGTTCCTTTCGGCATTTACGTTATTTTAACTAGCACACAAAAATTGTGGTACGATGAAGGTTGAACGGAAGACTGAAGCGTTTCTGTATTTGAGGAAAGCATTTAAATCGTCTCATTTGACCTCCAGGATCACGAATCTGGAGATTATTTTTCAATTTGGTGGACGGAGGCTGCAGAAAATAATTTTCGAAGTACCGCTGATGCCCTTAAAGGGGATGTGCAACACTATTGGGTAGGAACGTTTTTCACTTTCCAACATCTTACTGGCCCTAGTGGGACCCAAGAATACTCGAACGCTACGCCACTGACCACGAAGCGTCTTCGTCGCGTGGAATTTCAAGGATGAAAGCGGACCTTTTCTCGCAGTCTCTCCTACACAAAACTTGATGACGGAGCCATGGGGACAATGCCAACAATGCGATCCCCAGGCGTGCATCATCAAGTTATGCGGTCCCCGCTGTGACGATAATTAATGCTGTCATACAGTGGTACAATGCGTACGCATCGATCTTGGGTAGTGAATGCCTCGACATGCATTCAGGTGGTGGCTCGTGCCCAATCGCTGGGAGGACGGGAATAGCCGAACCTTAACAATGTTTGGAACTCAGCGCGCGCCCTGTGCTCTGCCAACCCTAGCGCGTGGCTATGTTAAAAATATTGGCGGGGCATAATCCGCTCCAGATCACGTGGCCACCTTTTCTGGCTGCGAGTTGAGGGGGTGAACGGTGTTCGTGTTTCTCGTTTTTTTTCTGCGACTGCTGTTGCGTAGAGATAAAAAGCAACCTGTGTTTTTAGGTAATAAATGACAAGGAATAGTTCTAAGCTGTATTTATTGAAAGTATAAATTTTATTTCATCGCCCCTTTAATTCCTTCTCCGAGCATGACGTCATATCTCAAGTTTTCGGAATCTCTGCTCCCGCGCATCTTCTAGTGCCTTTCAAAGCTATGCACGCGCACTCTTGCTATTTTCAAAAAGGTTAAAAAAAAGACGTCACGACTATAGCTTGCAATTGCGCGCACTACCCACACGAGTGACACGCGCTTGGCAGCCGATAGATTTGGTCATGACGTAACGACTGGTCCGAGGTTTTTCGTGTTTTCTCGCATTTAGTCACATCTTCGGGAAAATGAAAGTGATATTAAAATTTACGGGGTAAAAATACTCTAGAATTCCCCTCTAACTCGTTTCTTTCAAATAAAACCTTCAGCTTCCCTTCAAAGGGGTACGGAAACGAAATGTTTGCAATTATTTGTTTGGTTAATTGTGATCTATGTTGTGCCGGCAGTCCCAGGAACACTAGCCTAGGATAGTGTTTTAGAAGTGCCGGCCGAAAAGTTGAGGAAACTAATTTTAAAGCGAATTCATAGATTTCAAAATTGCGCCTAGTGATGGTCTTTGAAGTTCCGTTGGAATACCGCCACGTCGCGATTTCCTAAGAAGCAGCGCCAGTTCGCGGCAGTACAGCTCGCTCGTGGAGTTTCTTAGCCCTGAACGTGACTGGTCGGAGAACGCTAACGAGTCAACTACATTGTATATGTTAAAGCTTCCACAGTGCTCCTGCAACCTGCATTCCACACCCTCAAGATCGCCGTTTTTTGCAGACGATAGGTACGATAAATTAAAGCAGCGCGCAAAAAGACAGGAACAAGGAGAGTAGCACAGAGGACGAGCGCTCTTCTTATGTGATTCTCTTTCTGTCCCTGTGTTTTTGCGTGCTGCTTTTAATTTATCAAGCCACGAAACAACTCGTATGCATTGCTACCTAAATGGATAGGAGCTTAATATGAGGATGCGGGGACCTCTGCCAGGCCAACCATACGCTCCCACTCGTCCCCCCAGGATACGCTGTGAATGATGAGCTCAAATATAGCACTCAGTGAATACCTTATATACATAGCGTGCAGATGTTGCCGTTGCTGCGAGCTGTCGGTTATTTGTACTTGTTGGTTCTCTGGAGCTACTACTTCCGCGGTGCGAGACTAACCAGGTGAACCGAATGCTCGTGGCGCATTAAAATACCGGCATGGCCGCGAGTGACGTTAAGGGCAAGCTATGTATGGGTCATAGGGCGTACAGCCCTCAGAGATTAGTACTAGGTGAGATTGCCACACGTTGGCGCCACCAAGCGGCAACGCTCGCAAGTGCACTACCCTTTTCTGGGGAGGCACTCTTGACGTCACGAGCGCGATACGCATTTCGCTTCTCGCTGAGCGGACTTCGAAGCCAGAGGTAGTGAGCTCGCTGTGACGTCATTTCGTTTCTTACCCCTTTAATCTCAAGTGTAATACCCTCGTTACACGGGCACACTTAACTGAAGTTACACTGAGTCATTGTTAGCGTACAATACTTGCGGACAACATTATTCGGCTATGCAGTCAAAACCATGGGCGAACGTTCACTTGAGCATCTTGAGCACCCATCTAAGCAGTGCACGCACGCTCTTCACTACTTCTGAAATAACTGTCCGAGAGTAGAGTGCGCTAAGTGTGGTGCCGCGTAACAGCAGTTAAAGCTGTTACGCGGCACCTTTGACGAAACAAAACTTGACTGAAACTCTGTTCAGGCTGTTTGATTATCTCTTTTGTGGCAGTTTTTTCGCCCGCGCCATTCAATAACAAAACACGTTTTCAGGTACGATGTTCACCATCGGAAACAGCAAAAAACATGGCCATGATGACAACTCTGGAAAACGAAACTGGGGGTCCGGCCCGAAGGGCTCACAGAACCCGACCGAGTGCCGCTCTCTGGGTCTCTCCGGCCGTCTGGCCATCGTCACAGGAGGCGCCAGTGGGATCGGAAGGAGCGTCTGCATGGTACTCGCTCGAGAGGGCGCCACCGTCGTCGTGGCGGACAGGAACAGGACGGGCTCCGAAGAAACCATAGAGATGCTACAAGGTACGTGAAAAATACTGATTCCAAAGGTTCCGTGTTTTCGGTAAATACCAATACACTCCGAAAATTTACCGCCGATACAGTTTCATAATAATTGGGAATTACCGAAAAACCCCGAAATAGAGAAAAACAAAATTAACCTGCAGTTTTATTTTGTATTACTTCAATACTGAGCATATGGTACCCGGAGGACGTCTCCGACTGGTGCGTTTACCGCGTTCATACGTCATACGAGAATCACGCTGGCGCCGGCCGCGACCCTGGTGGCGTCACAGCAGAGTGGTGCATGTTGCAGACGCCTTTTCTGCAGCAGGTCACTCTGCAATGGTGTACAGTCCACGGAGACTTCGGCAGCCAGGAGTAAGGACGCCGAGACGACAGCGACACTCGCGTTCTTCCGGTGTTCTTTGCCAGCGTTTCTGCGACCAACCGCCGGGATCGCGACTTCCGACAGCGTGACACCCAGGTTGCTTTTGTGACGTCATTTGTTACCACTTCCGGCACACTTTCGATGCAGGGGCGGAATCGGATGCTGAACACATCGGTTTGGAGACGCTTTCCAGACACCGTAATTAAACCGTCCGCGAGACCGCGTCTTTCTCGAGAACAAAACCATTTATCTCGTTTGTTTCTCTTTACGCTACAGGGACGTTTTCCAAGTACATTGTGTCACGCGCGTGCTGTCTTGGAGGTGGAGGAATCCCCTTCCCCGGTCCTATTTTCTTAAGCATAAGATCCGATTAACGCCGAATTTTTGTCCGACACTGAAAATTGTCACCGGAAAACATCGAATGCGTTGAGCAAAATAACCCCGAAAAAAAAACAAAAAAACATCCATATGTTAAGAAAAAAAAAAAAAACTCGGAACCTTGTAATTATTTTTTACAACCGTATGTTGTAACTTCTTCGCACTTTCGTGGCGTGGCGTTGCAGCGCATGCAAGCGAGAGCCGAAGCTTATTTATTCGATCAACGTCTTCTCTGTCATAGATGGGCGTAAGGTCTGATACTTTGTTAGGGAAATACATATGATGCCGCTCGTTTGCACTAGACGGTGCCCCTATAGAGCCAAGCTTTCCCTGCTTGGTGAAGATGCTCGCGTCCAAGAGCAGGCATGCGCATCGCACTGTCCGCGCTCCGAGGAAGAGGGTTACCGTCCGCGAACCGAGAAACCGAGTTCACCGAGACAGCCGAGACGGCTCTCTCGGCATGGTTCTCGTGTACTCCACAACAGATGGCGCCAGCCGTGCTTCAAAATTCACAGGGAAGGCTCCGAGGCTGCGGTGCACCCAGCCGCTCAAACTACACAGAACATGGAAGCGCGCATTTTCACCGATTGAGATGTATTTATCTAGTGAAATATTTGATGAAATTAATTTTTTACCTACATATTTTTACGTCTGATTCTCTTCAAAATATAATGTATAAAAACAGCGCAAGAAACGACAACCAAAAAACAGACGGATTAGAAGAAATTCGCAATCAGGGCAGCGTTCATCCTGTTTGCGTGTTTTTTTGCTCCGTCCGTGTTTTTTCCCGCAGTTTGTACACTATGATCAATGAATACCAAATAGCCCAACTCTCGACGTTACTTCTGTCCAGAATAGTGGACGCTTATCCATTCTTGAGACGGGCGATTGGCGCGCCGTATGCTTCAGCGAGCTGATCTGGTCGCCGTAATGCAGAAATGGCGCTCTTCGCACTTTGCGGACATTTACACCGGATTGAGTTTTTATGAGTGTAATCAGTCATGTTACTCCGAATAATTAGGACCAGCTAGCCAGGCCCCCAGCAGGGCGCGGGTAGAAATAACCACAGCGAAGTACAGAAAGAGTTTAGCTTACAAGGGCCCTTCACCGAGTAGCGTGAGACTACATCTAAAGATGGTGCCTGGTGCGTGTCTCCAAATGGTGTGTTTATAGCGTTTTTAAATGCTCTCCCTCGATTTCCTCTTGACGGCGTCATAGAGGATAATATTATAGCCAACCCCGATCTTGGCGGTGGATGAGCAGCGGAGGCGGATGCAGCAGACCCCCATTTCGCTGCAGGCATACCTCGGCAAACCTCACTCAAGAGGGCCCTCACTCACCCTCGCTTACCCTAATCTTCACGGGTGAGGTGAGAGTGAGTGAGTTTCTGAACCACGAAAATTCATGAGTGTGAGGGTGAGTGAGGATCGTGAGGTCGTGAGTGGTGTGAGGGGTGTGAGGATTGTGAGTGCGTGAGGGGTATGAGTACATGAGGGTCGTGAGGGCGGTGAGAGCGTGAAGGGCATGAGTGCGTGAGGGCCGTGAAGGGTGTGAGGAATGTGAGAGCGCGAGGGTATGGTGCGTGAGGGTGCGTAAATACGGTGACGGGTGTGAGGCTAGTGAGTGCGTGGGGGTTTGGGGACTGTGACGGGCGTGAGGGCGGTGAGTGCGCGAGGAGTATGGTGCGTGAGACGCGTGAGGGCGGTGACAGGGTGTGAGGCTAGTGAGTGCGCGAAGGGCATGAGTGCGTGGGGGGCATGAGGGCGGTGAGTACGCGAGGTTTATGAGTGCGTGAGGGGCGTGGGGACCGTGAGTGCGTGAGGGGTGTAAGGGCTGTGAGGATGGTGATTCGCATCAGTTTGTGGGGCATCTGAGCTCAGATGAAGCGCTTGAGCTTGCTTGTGCAAGACAATGAGTTCTCTGTGAGGCCTGATTTCGCTTGAAGGCGTAAGGAATTTGTGAGGGGTCGCAGCGGGTATTGTGACCTCTCGCGGCATCTCCTGGGAAAAGGGGTTGACGCTCGCCTCGCAACAAGTTTGCCACGCGGATGCTTTGTGCGGTTTGATTATTGTCTAACGAGTGAAAAAGAAGGAGTTAGTGCGAGCTAAGGCTCGCTGCTCAGCGCTATTTGATAGCGTGGTTTGTGCAACGAGTGTTTGGTTGGCAGTCTTCTTCGTTACGCTTGAGAGAAAAAAGGAAGCTGGTTCGGAATGGTCGGGAGTTCGCTCGCTCGCCGCTTCAGACAGCGAGGCTCCGCTGAACGGGCGGCGTTTTGCTGGTTGGCGGCCTACCTCGGCAAACCTCACTCATGAGTGCACTCACTCACTCTCACTCACCCTCATCTTCACAGGTGAGGTGAGGGTGAGTGAGTTTCTGAACCTCGAAAATTCATGAGTGTGAGAGTGAGTGAGGACCGTGAGGACTGTGAGGGGTGTGAGGGCGTGAGGGCCGTGAGGGCTGCGAGTGCTGTGAGTGCGTGAGGGGTATGGGAGCGTGAGGGGCATGAGGGCCATGAGTGCGTGATGTTGAGTGAAGGGCTGAAGGTGAGTGTGAGGGTGAGGGTGAGTAAGGGGCTGAGGGTAAGTGTAGCTGTGAGGGGGAGTGAGGGGCTTAGGTGAGTGTGGCTGTGAGGGTGAGTGAGGGCGACCTAAAATGCCGACCTCTGGCTGCAGGTCGCTTTCCAGCTTGTCATGTATTCTACGGAAGCTTCAGTAGACAGGAGTTAGGACGCCGGGACGACAGCGACAATTTTGTTCTCTGATACTTTTTGCCGGAACTTCTACGGCCAACTGCCGGGAGTGCGATATCCGACAGCGTGACGCGCCGGCCTCTTTGACATATAATTATCTTAACGTTTGTTCCACCTTAAATACATGGGCGGAATAGGACGCCCATGCGTACGCTTACGTTGAGATCTACAAGGAGTCACCGGGATACCAATGCCTGAGATGAACCACGGCCACCAATTCATAAAGTAGGTCGACGCGCATATACGAAGCACGAAGGTCTCTAACTCGCAGTTGTCCCTAATGCGGAATAGCCAGTGATAGCCGGCTAAAACCAAGTACGCCGCAGTGAATTGGGCTTGATTCTGCGCTGATTTTACGCGTGATTATTTTGGGCGGAAAGAGCAAACGCATAAAGCGACGAACGACAAGTGACGCGCTCGATTGGCGCCATCGGTTCGTAGCGTCGGCATCGCTCGGACTTGGTGGGAGACGGAGTACAGGCGACAATTTACCGGAACTACATTTATTGGCTCATAAATAATGAACCATCCCCTGGCGTCCCTTTCACAGCCTCGTACAAGGGCGACCACCGGGCCATACACGTGGACATTTCCAACTCGGCCGCCGTTGACAACCTGTTCAAGAACATCACGTCTTCGTTTCCGACAAGAAAAGTCAGCATCGTGGTGAACAGCGCCGGCATCGTGGAAACACCGACGCCAATAGTAGAAACGGGAGACGCCGCATTTGACGACACAATCGCCACTAATCTAAGGGTGAGTCCAATGGAGATTTCCACTAGTCGTTGAACATGATGAAAAATCGCGCACGAAGAGACAAGGACAAAGAGAGGAAAGAACATTGAACACAGACGGGCGTGTTGTGTGATCCTTGCTCTTTTGTCCTTGTCTCTTTGTGCACGATTTTTCATTATGTTCAACGTTCACCTTCTCGCCCAGCTTACCACTTTACTACACTTGCCGTCTTCGTGTAAATTGATGGATTCCGCACGTACCATGCATTTTGCGTAAAGCCGGTGCGCGCCCGACCGAGAGCAATGAAAGACAATCTTTCCTCCTGTATGATGGGCTAGCAGGGCAAGTATGACGATCGAACGGTCGAGACAGCGCCCTCGATTCTTGCTTTTAAGACTTAGCGTAATCGGTATGCTGGAGGCAGTGCCACCTTACCCTCCAGAGATAGAAGAAGAAAAAAAAATGGATGGATTGAGCATTTCATTGGTTCAGCTGTAAATGGGAGCATCACCAATTATATTTATTTTTTATTACCCACCCCCTGTTTTATTTAGAACCCAATTTATAAAGAATTTACTGGTTTTGCTGCTGTGTCGCTGCTGCCAGCTTACATATAGCACCATGATGACAATGCCACATGAGGTATGAAGCGTGGGACCGCTCATGGCCGCTAAAAGAAGTGAGCGGTCACGCCACACCTCCTTCTGTAGCCCACCATATATACTTCCAGGAGCGGCGTGTTGTTTCTGTGACTGAACGATTTTTTTGCAAGCGAAAGGGCAACACAAACGCGATACGTCCTTCTATATTTCTGTAGGTCACAGGGTAGCAGATTTTTGAAAGCACTGGAATACGCTATTCTAAAAATATAGTTCAGAGTTTTACAATAGGGTACGGCCAATTGCTTTGTGTCCCCCGAGGAGCTTGGAGCGTTGTTCACCTGCGCTGAACTTCTGCGCGAGACGCAGTTTCTGCTTATGCGCAGTGCGTCGAGGCAGTCTTTTTCGTGAACCTTAAGCCTGGAGGCCCCAATTCTAAAACTCTTTATATTGCTTTTACTTTTCCTAGTCCTCAAAACAGGACAATCAGTCGATTTCTTTATCTCGCAGGGAACGTTCCTGATAAATCGAGAGTCCGTGCGGCACATGCTGGCAAAGAACGTCACGGACGGCGCCATCGTCAACATCGCGAGCATCATTGCAAAAACGGGCTTTCCAGGAGTACCAGCCTACTCAGCATCCAAGGGCGGTGTCATCTCCCTGACCAAGGCTGTGGCCCTCGAAGTGGCCAGCAAGGGAATCCGTGTCAACGCCATTCTGCCGGGTCCTGTTGACACTCCCATGCTCGTGAGGTTGCCTGCAAACTTGGTGGCCATCTTCGTTGATCAAACTGCTCTCAAGCGCAAGGCACGACCCGAAGAACTGTCCGAGACGATTGCGTTCATGTGCAGCCCGAAAAGTAGCTTCATGACAGGAGCGGCCGTCGATGTCACGGGAGGAATAATTGCGTAACGTTTTCCTCTTCCGAACAAATAAAAGTTTGGTAGAAAACGTAAAATTTTTTATTGTATGTTGTTTGCTGTTTTGTGAAGGCCTTGTTTACAAATATGAAATATTGCCATAAACAACTTAATGGAAACTAAAAAAATTTCTTTAATAGGCATGGATAGGACACGTAATATTGTAATTGATCCACGAAACATTTTTCTCCGCAATATTTACGCAGTTAGATACAATTTAGGTGGAGGTCTCGGCCAACACCGTCTAGAAGACAAGGGCATGTAGTGCTGACATTTTTGCGTCACCAGCGAAGGCCAACGCCGGACAGGTTGGAAACGAGTGCTGCGGCGGCGCTCGGTTTCGAGTCAAGTTTGTGCCGAACGTTGACGCAATCGTCGTGCTCAATCTCTGCTAAGCGTTGGCCTTCGCTGATGACGACATCTCTATCAGCACTGACGGCCTTGTCATCTAGGAGCTGTTGTCTCGGCCCGCTCTAAGCCCCGCCCACAGATCAGTGGCCCCGCCAATTACTACTGGATTATTTGGCTGCTCGGCCGGTCACGCTGACAAGTCTAGTGTTTCCCTTTCGCGACATCCGGTGCGTCTAGTCTGGCGTCTTACACCGCAGTACTAGTCCTGCGAGAAGACGGGCGGCAGCCTCCGGCATCGTCTGCTATTCCACCACCGTCTATCGTCGTCTGCTGCGCCCGTAAGACGCGGACATGAAAGCTGCTGCGTCGGCGTCCGTTTTCGCCTTCGTTCGTCTGCTATTCCGCCCCATGTCTAAAAACGTCTGCAATGCTCGCTAAACGCGAACCATGAAAGCAGCGTTCTAGCGTTCCATCATGCACAAGCTAACGGTGCAGTGCAAGCGTTCTGTCAGCGTCTGTCGATGTGCGGTAGAAAGCGACGGAGAGGGCTCAAAAATTCAGGAAATAAATATGCAGTCCTTCCAGCTTTTTTGTTCTTTTTATTGTTTTTTGCTCCGCATCCGCAAGCAAGGTGGGTGAGCGTAATGACGCTACAATTAAAACGCGACCTAAAATATTCGCTTTGGCAGGCCAGGTGCACTGCAATACTTGAGAGCTACTTTCCTATTTCGAAGCGAACTGACGGGAACATAGCTTGATAAACTTAATTGATGCTATAGCTGAACGCCCGATTTCCTCCAGCCATAATGGCTCGCATATTCTTACCTGCGCTAGTTATCTTCTCAGTGTTGAAACCATGGTCGCAATCACGATGGTTGCACAATTCAAAAAGCAGCGGGGCCGCTTTTACGGGAACCGACATCTATTATTCCGGATCAACACTTTCAAACCAACAAATCAAGTCAGATCAAGCAACAGATGAGAAATACCCAGGCTCGATCTAAAATGGGCCGTAAGAATCGGCGCCTGCACATAGGAATCTAAACTTTTCGTCAAATGTTTATTTCACAAGTCTGTTTTACCCTGTAAAATTACAAAACATACTCGTTGTCTGCAATAAAAAAAAAAGGCCAGAAAACTTGTCGGGTAAAAGGCGGACGGCCATGCACACGACCGAGTCCAGTGGTGGTGCGCGTTTGGCGCACTTATGGATAGATGGCGCTATACCTCCTTATCGAGACCGCTTGCGACGACCCTGGTCTTTTAAATTGAACGTGATGCTTTTTGTAATGTACCTTTTGGGTAAAAATAAACGAGGACAATAATAACAAAACTTGAAGTAAATAAAATAAAAATACGCGGTTGCATAATCACGACTTTAACGGCGCTCTTGCTGACCTACGGATTTAATCTGCGCGTTGTCTGCTTTCTTTCGCTGGTCGGCTACCCCTTCCGACGCTGTTTCCGACGCCATCTATCAATACCTGCGCCAAACGTGCCCTGCCACCCGACTCGGTCGTCTGCGTCACCGTTCGCCGTTGACCATGGCACGTCTTGTGGCCCCATTTTATACAGAACGAGACCTACACTTCGTAAATTTGCATGATAAAAACTGACCTGTGAAATGCACCTCTGACGAAAAGTCCAGATTGCTACGTGCAGGCGCCGATTTTACGGCTCATTTTTATCGAGCCTGGGTATTCCAGACACCCTATAGTTAACGTGAGACGCCAGGTTTAGGCCCGTACCGCTACGAAAACAAGCACCCACCCAGCGCTTCCGAAGGCGCGTACTTGCGACAGTTGGTTGCTGCAAGCTACGTCAGTTGACGAGATCTTCCTCTAAACACCTCTGTGAACTCAAAAAGACTCGCATTAAAAAAAATACACGAGCTCAACGAGCTAGGCTCGTTCAGCACTCCACAGACGCCGGCAGCCATCTTTATTATCGTTTCAAAGCAAAGCGGAAAAAGCAATCTCAGAATACTTTTGAAAATTAAAACTATTCTATCTGGATTATTGGGCTCTCAAACATAAAGCAATGGTTGATTAAAATACTATTACGGCACGGAGATACAATTTTACAACCAACCTTTCAACACGTCAAACATCTCTCTTGCCAATGAGAGATGTAAGCAGAGTGTAAGGTGAGAAGTAGGGAAGCTATTAACCTCTCCCCCCCCTCGAATAAAGAAACCCAATTTGGTGCAGCTGAATTTAGATGTCTGCTTTAAAAACCTGTGAGTCAGCGTTCAATTTTCATGATTAAAGTATTTTCACGTTTTTCAAAAATTATTAAGCACATAGGCGTTTTTTGTAAAGCCTCGATACAGAACAAAACTAAATCTTTTGTTCTCTTTTTTTTTCGTCGAGCGATTTTATTTTCTAACATCAATTACGCAAATCGCAGAACGCTGAAACTCCCTGAGGTATTAAAATGCGAAAGTGTCAAGACATGACGTTACTTGCATGAGACGATAAAAATGCTCGTCCTAGCACCGCCAGCTGTGCGAGCTTTCTATCTTCGAAAACGCGCGGACGTCTCGTGAGCACACGCGGGCAAAGCACGACAAAAAAAAATTACACCATCTTCCCGAGGGGAACCATGGGGTGATGCGGAGCATCGTGTTGGTTCCGAGGAAAGAGTCAGTTGCGTGCTGACGTCGAGAGATGGCGCCACCGACTGCCCTAGCGTTACCCCCTACGCGAGCCTTCGTCGCGGCTCGCGGCAGAGAAGCTTAAAACGCTCGCCGCTCGCCGGTTATTTATTTTTTCACACTTGAAGGAGAGGAGACTAGAGGAGGAGAGTTGCGCGTGCGCGCGCGGTGTGAGTAGAAGCGAACGCACGCGCAGTGCACGCAGCTGGTAGAGAGAGAGAGCGGAGAGAGTAACGCGCAGCTGGCGCAGCTGTTGGAGAGAGGGAAGGAGGAGAGTTGCACGTGCGTAGTGTGAGTGCGGACTACAAGGCCGCGGGACATAGACCCGAGCAAGAGATGCTCCGCATCTAAAACATCGCCTCCTATGTACAGACAAAGCCTGTGCAGATCGCCACGAGAAGCGGCCGCCTGAAATGGAAAAGGAGGAGCGGCAGACAACGGATGAGAGGAGACCCAAGCAGCACAGAGTTGGCCAAGCATTGGCCGATGGCTGGCAATGGTCCCTTTGGCCAGTGGCCAGACGGTGGCCAGCCGTTGGCCAATGACCAGCCTTTCACTGGCCATTGGCCAATGGCCACTGGCCATCAGCCATCGGCCAAGCATTGGCCGATGGATGGCCACTCTTTGGCCACTGGCCACAAGACCATCCCGGCAAGCCATTGGCCACGTTGCTTGGCCAAAATTCGTGCTGCCTGGGAGCCACGTGACTGGCACCCCGCTGCGGCGAGACGCCGAAACACACTTCTCCCTAGCGAACAATTGTGTTTCGCGTTCTCGCCGCTGCAAAAGCTGTGCGCTGACGTCCAGGTTCCCCGAGAAACGGCTCTTTGATGCTCTGTGCTACCAGATCCTCGTCCTCCAAATCTACGACCGGCCACTATATGGCTCCGTCGTCGAACTGCCAGGCTTTGTGAATATAGAGGAGGCTATGACAAAAATCAACGAGCGGGCGCTGGAGTGTCTCCGACTACGGTTGCCGCACATTGAGACTGACCAATGTGTCTAAACATACTAACAAAACAATTACAATTAGATGAGAACAGGAGGGCGTCTCTTTCCGACACCGGGCCTCATGCCAGTGCTTGTCCCCTCACCTGGTGTTTTACCATGCGCGTGAACCCTGGACGTTCAGTCAGTCAGAGTATTGCAGAAGAGAAAACAAAGAAATTTTTTCGAAGCCTTAGGTTCGTATGTCACTCAGAACCCTCCATCTTCACGAAACGCCAAAGTATTATCGAAGACGGGAAGCACGCGCTGGAGTCGGGGAAAACATTGAAGACCTCCCTGCCGTTCTCGTCCCGGGTGACTACAGAATCGTCATGTTTTTTAGCGCAGCGTTTGTTTGTTTGTTTCTGAAACGTTGTACGCTGGCGCTTGACGCTTGTTCCGGCGCGGTCCATCGACGCTCGACGGCTGCAAGTAAAACACGTGCAAAGGCTTCCTTTCCCATTCGGTACATCCGGGGGACACCGGCGAACTTGTGCGTGAGCTCACTACAAAAACACCCGCGTCATTGTCGCTCACTAGTCTCGAGGCGAGATGTTTATTCGGCGATTCAGGCGGTGGTTCCAGTTTGCAATCCAGAATTCGCGGCCCTGTAAGTCCCTGCGGGGACGAAAGCCGCGCTCACGCCGCCAATGCATCGTGCAAAAGACCCTCGGCAGACACCGCCCGAGGCGTGCTTCTTCCTTGTGTGACAGATCCCGCCACATGTGTCATATCAAGGCTGTCTGCAGACATATGTTCGAAAATTCATACGTTTAAAGCAAACGTACTTCGAGCGTACTCGAGGCGTGTCCACAGGCAATTCTGTCGTCGTGTCTTCAGCGAACGCAGGGTCTGTTGTTTGATCAAAGCCTCCTCTATAGGCCAACTCGTGTTTACAAACAAACAGGAGCGCCCCTAGCGGAGGCTACCGGCGCCGCGCATGCGCGATGGAGTGTGTGCAGAAGCTCGCCGTCACCCATAAACAAACCATTGAAATGCGATAAGGTCGGCGTCGGTATGAGTCCCCGTGCACTTTTTCGCGTTGGAATTTTTAATTCTACGTCTTCCTGGCAATGTCTGACTGAGCGTCCCAGCGAAATTACCGAGGCTCGTTACACCTCAAAACTTTGCGTGAATAATGTGACATGCGGCGATTCATTCCGCATGGACGCCACAGAATGTACGCTAAAGCCTTATTTGCATGATGAGATTTCGCTCGCATTGTTTAGTCGCGACGTCTCATGGGCTGCAAAAGCGTGAACGTTAGAGGAGATGTTCGACGTCGATACTTAAAATCGCAAGCAGAATCGGACCAAGTGAATCACGAATAACAAGTCGATGATGGCCACTGGTAGCAATGATCAACATCTTGTATCTACCGTTTACACCAAGCCTGCTTACCTCAACCAATATTTGAACTTAAAAGTCTCTTGAGGCCTGCACTTACTTCTTATTGCGATTACCGTGCCGACGTTTGGTCTACGGGCCGGTGTCGTCTGAAAGAGCAGACGACAAGCAGAAACGTTTGAAAGAGCAGACGTCAGTTGAACGAACAGGCGGCCGTATGAGCTTGAAGACGCACTGAACGTAGTCCTCAAGTGGTCCGTAGAACTTGATGGTTTTCCCGCGTTCATCTTGGAACAAAACAAATAAATCTGATGACGACAAGTATCCGTGAATTCAACCCAAAGTTCTTCCGGCCCAAGCAATCGTGGTCCGACGGCGTCTGGTTTTCTCTTTTCGCGGCATATATCCAGGTTCTCGGACGAACCGAGCGCATGAAAACTGACCTTGAAACCTTTCTCGACTTTTTTGGTACAGCCCCAGTCGCGGCGTTTTTACGAGAAGGCAGTGTTTTGTCTGGTTTCTTTCAACGCACGAATGCACGTCGCACATGGTGACTTCCGCCCACAGCCCGAGACCGGAAGTGCGCTCGACGCGCCACCACAGCGCCGTGACGTAACAGAGTTGAGTTCGTGTATACAGACAAAGCCTGGCAGATCGCCACGAGAAGCGGCCGCCGAAATGGAAAGGAGGAGCGGCAGACAACGGATGAGAGGAGAGCCACGTGACCGGCGCCCCGCTGCGGCGAAACGTCGGAACACAATTGCCCCAAGCGAACAAGTCTGTTTCGGGTCCTCGCAGCTGCAAAGGTGTGCACTTACGTCCTGGTTCCCTGAGAAATGGCTCTTCGGTGCTCTGTGCTTCCATATCCTCGTCCTCCAAGTCTGCGACCGGCCACTCTATGGCTCCGTCTTCGAACTGCCAGGCTTTGTTAGTATAGAGGAGGCTATGTTATGATGCACGAGCATTGCGATCCCGGCTTAAAAGGACCTGCGTGTAGGGCGATACCGGGAGGTCAGAGACAGTGTTCGCGTGTGTCGTCAAATCACCGTGAGATGGCACCCGGCTGAAAAAGGAACACCTCTTTAAATAGCAAGGCCGCGGTACTGGATGTGCTACGTCACATACCGGAGGCCCAGTGGTATGCACTGAGCTCACACGACGAGTGAGGCGTCATGAGCATTTGGCTTGCCCTCGTGTCCAATCTTTCCCGGCGCTGGCCTCCGGATGGTGAAATATAGTCTAGCCTTAGGAGTTCGGGGGAAGCTCTCCCGACCTCTTTCCACCTTAGCTGGTGAACGGTGGAGAGGAGGTCGCCTCCTCTCCATCGTTTGCTCTGCTAAAGTGGAAAGAGTTGGGAGGAGCTTCCACTGAACTCTTTACATGCATCCTACTATAGCTAGGGTGCTTATTTTTTTAGGCTTTACATATTTCAGTTTTAAAAAGCCATCGAAGCTACACTGATGCGCTTTATGCAAGTGAGTTATACGGCCAGGGACACATAATATAGGGAGTAGATTGTCACAATTAGTTCAATGACTAACAAAAATCTCTTGACTAACTTCTTTAGTTGTGAAAATAAACGTACGGTTCCAAGGAGGAACTTGCTGGAGCGTCATCGAAAACAGCTAGCTCAGTAATTGACCAAATTATCGTGACAATGAACATTCTATATTATGTCTTCCTGGCTGTAGTAGTATAACGCACTTGCAGCTTTATGTTTTTTTAAAGCAAATTTGTAGTTATAAATAAAACACGCTTATGCTTCGTTTCTCATTAGTTTACAATGCAGTCAAAAGGTTGTCGACACACAAAGATAAGCTTAAATACTAAAAAACACCAAGTCCCAATGCAGACTCTGCTCTCTAGTGGTCTTGTTTGTGAGAACAAACACACGAAAAGAACGACGATTGTTGTGACGTCGTGCTTTTAGCGCCGCTCGGTGGGTCTCATCGGTTCGAAGCATTTGCTGCGGTCTTGTGAAACAAAATACAAGAGCCGTTTGTGGCCCGAGGGGTGCTCGAGCAGTTCTTTGAGCATCTGTCGTCCGAGGATGACCCATGGTCACTCCCGCGCGCTACGTCGGAGCTACGAAGAAATCAGATGACCACATCCGTGCTGATGAAGCACGGCAGGGCGAACGAGCCGGGAGCCAGCAAGTCCTGGATCGAGGACACCGTGCCAGCGACAGTGCCGATCACTCCCACGATCACAATCGCCACGAGCACCGACTTCTCCCAGAGCGGTAGCTTCCTGAAAGACGAACGACCAGAGGGCGGACTATACTTCGGATGAAAATAAAAGCTGGGGTGTTTAAGCCGCGCTAACACTTTGAATACATCATTCTGAGTCGTGTTGCTCCCTATCACATTGGCTTCGAACATGCGTGAGGCATGCTCGAGGTTATTCCGACATCGTGTTTGCGACGAACACCAACTTTCTTTGCGTGATGTCCTTACAAAAATATTATCCGTTTTCTATAAAGTATCTATAGAAAATTGTGTATAGAGGCTGCATATGTTCTAAAGACAGTGTGTCAACTTCCTATCCACCGTATATAACCTGTTGGCCGTTTTTGTTTCTGTAGACGTTCTATAGGACCTAGTGTGTAGAAATTTGTACAGAAATTGTATGGAAAAATGTTTAGCAACGTTTCTATCCCCTCCCGAACAACAATAAGCTCATCGATAAAAAAATTCTGAATATTAATTTTAGTTTTTCACGATACATTCACGGAAACGTGCGCTCTTCAGTTTTTGTGTGCACATACGCAGAAATCACATATACACACGCCACGTAGCACTCGTTTTTTTATTGCCACGTACCACTCATAACACTAGTAAGTCAATAGTGTTGACTGCTCCTCTTCTATATATACCCTACAATTGAAAGTCAATCCGTTAAACAAAAACCATTCCGAAAAATAAAAAAATTACAAGTATCTTGATTAAGTTTTTGCACACAATTTATACGAAGTGTGATTCATAAGGGTTGATGAACTGCATCTCCAACTATAAAGCATTACAACAACAAAAAAAAACTATTCGACAAAAGAAAGAAAAAATGCCTCTGCAAAAAGGTTTTAGCTGGGTATGATGTCGCTTGTTCGCACTGCATTTTATTATCCTATCGATTCTAGTCTATAGAATTTCTATAGAAAAATGATGACAAAAAGTTTTATTGACACGTGGGGATAGAAATTTTAGATAGCATTTCTATCGTTTGTACACTATACACTTCGGCTGAAAGAAAAATGCCGATACGGCGTGAGTGGTTAGGAAGTTAAAAGAGTCGTTGATATGATTTTTATAGACCACGGGAAATATTTTTGTAAGGTGCATGAGCCGTGTGACTGCGGCATTCGATTTATACTGGTCTGAAAAACTTTCCAGGAGCGTTAAAGCTTGTACACACGTATACAGCACAGCGCTACCTCAGCGCGGTTCTAGTCATGCTTTCGAAATAGCGCAGACCTTGTGGATTCAGCGCTGACTTCGCGCTACATATGAGTGGTACAAGCTTGATACAACGCTGCGTCATTGGCATTAGTTGGGTTTAAGTCAGCGCTGCGATGTATGCAACGAGCAGACGACGCACTCGTTCGTCTGCTGGCTGCACCTATCGCGAGATGGCGCCACAAGCTACTGCAATTGCTTAGTGTGGATAGATTACAGGATGTTTCCAGCAGCTCGACCGAGGTCACGTGGTTTATGAACCGCGTTTGTAATACGAGCATCAAAGTGGCAATTCGGGCCAGTTGGTTCATGATCAAGAAAGTAAGCGCCCCCCCCCCCCAAAAAAAAAAAAAGAGAAAGAAAACTAAGGAACAACGAAGTAGACAATCAGGGAGCACTCGCAACCAACTTTCCATTTGAAAACACACACACACATTCATACACACGCACGCACACACACACGCACACACACACACAAACACAAACACACACACACACACACACACACACACACACACATATATATATAATATATATATATATATATATATATAGAGAGAGAGAGAGAGATTTGCAGTGTCATGGAACTAACTACCTGGGCTGCTAAAAAGTGTCAAAGCCAGCAAGGAACTACACCTGGACATTTTCTTCACCGCAAAGACCCATAAAATTGTTGTCCCTTTTAGGGCTATTGTACCGAAAGGAATTCATTGCAGTTTCATGTTGCTAGCATCCTGTGTAAACATTTGACCGCTCTTGAGTTGCGCGATCCGTTCATCGGGGAACATTCCGAATGCATCATCAATTTTTTTAGAGAGGGTGCGCAGGGAATGCGAGTTGAATTCTCTGTCGACGAAGAAGGCCTCTTTTATTGGGTGCCTCACGAACCCCTTCTTTTGTCTGTCAGAGAGTGCATTGAACATTACAGTATTCTTCCGTTCCAGAGCTCCTGTGGAATTAGCATCGAACAGTTTCGGGAGCTCCTGACTTTTTGCTGAAAGCAAACATTTGCTTCTTTTGAAGGGGATCTCTCTATGTATAAGAGGGGCATCTGCATCGGCTCTTCTGTGGCGCCTGTTCTGTGCAACATTCTTTAAGTGTCTGCGGAAGAGCCACCTCAGAGGAATTACGGGACTCGACCAGGTTCAAGATCTTCAGATTGTGGATGATGATTTTCTTTCATTTGAGTAAACAAGTTGACACACAAACTAGGGACGTGACGGAGGTGTTGGAGGTGTTTGGGTCATGTTGTGCTGGCTTACGATTCACTCATGAGGAGCCAAACGATGGACGATTGCAGTTCCTGGATCTCATGTTAAGTCTACAGAATGACCATGTTCCCTGGATGTATGAGCCGCGTTCAAAGAAAGCTATACTTCCATTTAACTCCGCCTATTCAAAAATAGTAATAAGAAGCATTGCCCCTGTGTGTCTAGAGGCGGCTCTCAAGAAGTCTTGCAGACACAGTGCCCAAGAAAGTTTCGAGAAGCAGTAGCGCTAGAGAAAGCGGGTTTTCTTCAGTGCACTCTGGTTGAGGTGGCAGAAAGCCTGGTAAAGAAAATTAAAGTCATACAGAGGCAACCCCTCGACAGGAATACGACGAGCCCGCTTTTAATTTTCTATATGCACACCGTCACGCCTAATCATTACGAAAGTGGCCACTCGGTACGATGTACCCGTGGTTTTCACTTGCACCCAATAAGCTGTTGCGGCTGTGCCGTAGGATCAACAATCCCAGTGACTCTACATGATCTTTGCAAAACCAGGCACCGCACCCAATACACAGAGTGCACTACCGGAGTAGCGTACGAATACAAGTGTCATGCGGCTCTTCTTATATCGGCCAGACAGGCAGGTGCTTCAATGATCGTGCGCGCGAGCATGTAGTGGCCACGAAAGCTACCCCGTCGGAACACCATGTCCCTCACTGCAGTCGTTGCCCATGTGGCCCATCCTTGAGCGACAGCAGGTTTCTGGCTAGGTACCTAGAACGGGTTTCTAGAGAGCTACATGAGATTTTCGAAATCAAGGCAAAGGGCGACAACTGTATAGGAGACACGAGACTGTCCTTATCGGCAAATGAGTACTCTTTTCTGTTACGTGGGTTACAGAGGACTTCGTCATGACTTTGTCTTTGCCGCGGCTATATATTATATATATATATATTGAGTAGTTTTTGATTTTCGAATAATAAAAAGTTAGGTGCATGTGCGCCCCTGTTTGTCTTCTTCGTTGTCCCCCTGTTTTTGGTGCTTAACTACTTGTGCAACAGGAGCTGCGAGGAGGGGACGAAAGTGTTGGTTGCCTGCGGGCGTGTCTGCATTTCCGCCCGTTTTCCTTCTGTACTCACTGTAGCGTTCTAAAAATACAATTCGAGAATAGCTTACGAAATAGTTCTTTACTTGATCCGCCATCTTGTAGAATCCTCCCTCTTCTTCTTTTTCTATCCCTGCTCTGCCTGGTTTCTTCTTCTTCTACGTCCATCATCTAGCTGTCACATTATACCAACCTTTTTTACTCATTCCTCCTGGGATGATATGGAAACACATTTCCGATGGTGGCGCATTCAGTGACATTTGGTGAAGTGGTATACCAGATGACTTTTAGGATACCTTGCGTGGTAGCTGTTTTCGTCACTTGGTAGGGCCCGGAAAACTTTGTGTGTGTTCCATGGATGCCTTTCCTAACAATGACAAAATCGCCCACTTGAATGTCAGGGACTGAACGAAATCTTTTGTCAAAGTTTTTCTTCATTCTTTTCCTATAGAGCTCTTGCTGTTTATAGGTCTTCTTTTCTTCTGTCAGCACTAGATCATCTTTGATGCCAAGTTGTACATCTGCCGGCAAGTAAGGTGCAAGTCCGAATGCCGCATAGTTGGGACTACAGCCTAGGGCTGTAGTATGTGAGCGGTTATGATGGGCCACTGCTGCCTCAAGGGCACACTTCCAACCGCCGACGAAGTTCGGGTACATATGCAAGTACTGCTTCAAGTCTCGAATCAGTCTTTCTGCGAGGCCATTCGCTTCCGGGTGATATGGGGCAGCAAAGCGCAGTTCGATTCCCCTTGATCTTGCCCATTGCTCCAGTTTTCTACTCCGGAACGCAGGACCATTGTCTGAAACAATTACCTTTGTGTTAATAAACATGTCCCTTTCTAGCATTGAAATGACGCTGTTTGCGTCTTCTTTTCCTGCTCTTGAGGCAGCGATGCGCGTACACTCGTCTATGGCTATAAGAAAAGCTTGGGTTCTAGCCACTCCTTCGCCCTTCTTTCTTAATTCGGCAAAATCCAGATGGACTACTTCGAATGGGACATCCGAGTGAATTGGCAAAGTCATCTCATTGTACCGTTGCTTCTGCTTGGCTTTGTTCATCTGGCATTCGTGACACGAACGCACATACTGGTAGATGTCTTGCTTCATTCCAGGCCAGCAGAATCGGTGAGCCAGTTTACTATACGTCTTCCAAAATCCATCATGGCCGCCTGATTCTGGACTATCATGGTATAGCCTGAGAATGGAACTTACAGCCGTGACTGGAACTTGAAACTTGCCATCGCTGAAAGTTAGATCTTCGGTTCCCTCCCACAGTCGAGTGTAGAAGACCTCCTCCGTATCATGCCTCATCTCGGAAATCGACAGACGAGACAAGGCATCTGCATCTTTCAGGTGAACTCCTGGCCGATGAAATACTTCAAACTCGAATTGTTGGAGTTCGTTTATCCATCTAGCTGTTTTTCCTTTCGGTTCAGTCATGCGTAGGAGGAACGTTAATGCTTGGTGATCCGTGAAGAGTTTGAATTTGTGGCCCTCGAGGTACGAGCGAAAGTATCGCACGGCCTTGAGAACAGCTAGGGCTTCTTTTTCTGTTGTTGTGTAATTTACTTCAGGCTTAGAAAAAGTATATGAGTGATACCCTATGACGGAGAGCTGTTGAGATGTTGGCTTTGTCAGATTACGCTGATAAAGAACAGCACCTGTACCATAGTGGGATGCATCTGTGTTCAGTTCAAAAGGCAGGTCAAAATCAGGTAAAATCAATACAGGATCAGAAGAAATCGCTTGCACTAGATGCTGGTAGGATTCTTCACACTCGTTGGACCATTCGAATGGTACATCATGTTGCGTTAGTCGCGTAAGGCACCTTGTCTTCTTTGCGAAATCCTGGATGAAAGACCTGAAATGTCCGGCAAGCCCAAGAAACACTCTGAGCGAATGGACGTCAAAAGGCTTTCGGAGGCTGGAGATCCGAGCAACGGATTCTTGCTTGGTTGTTTTAGACCTTCCGTCGAAGTTCCGCCCAAGAAACACCACCTTTCCTTGGAAGAATTCGCTCTTTTTTACATTGATCTTAAGATGTGCCCCTTTTAAAGCTTCCAGCACGTATGCCAGATGGCGACTGTGATCTTCTTGACTCTTTGAATATACAATTATGTCGTCGATATAGACGTTACAGAACTTTCCTAGAAATGGGCTTAGTAGTTCGTTCATCATCTTTTGGAACCAGGCTGGTGAATTCTTCCAGCCAAAGGGAAGTCTGTTGTACTCGTACACATCAAATGGTGTTACGAATGCAGTATATTTCTTGTACTCTTCCCTTAAAGGAACTTGTAAAAATCCTTTACACAGGTCAATCCTAGAAAATACTGTGCATCCTCCTGTCTCATCGATGATGTTGTCAATTCTGGGCATCGGAAAAGGAAATAGTTCGGTTTGACGATTAATCATGCGATAATCTGTACATAGCCGTAGAGATCCATCTTCCTTCGGTACGATGGTTATTGGTGATGCAAAGAGGAGACCGAGGGTCGAATGATTTCGGCATCCAGCATGTCTTCTAGTTCCCTCTTTAGCCAACGTTTCTTTTCTAAAGACATGTTGTATGGCTTCCGTCTTACAATGGTGGTATCCGCCAACTCGAATGGTACTTCGAAACAAGTGGTTGCGGGTGGGTATTTGCCCACAGGTATTACTTCTGGGTAGTTGATGAGTATATCATCAACCGACCCCACATATTCTACCTTTTTCTTTGCACTGGCAAGGTTTGTGCCAGATACTTGGACTGTATCGTCCCAGTATATGTTAATGCGCATTTTCTTCATATCTGGCCGAGACAGTAGCAAGTCATAATTTAGTCCATTAATTACTAGAGCTTCGGTCTGGACTTGTTGGGATTCATATTGAATGGTCAGGTGAATCCATTTGGTGAATATTTTCTTTCTTCCGTCGTAGCCTTGAACCTCAATTGCACGACCCTCAAAAGTTCTTTCACGATCGACAACCTCTTGGTTAACTATAGTCACCGACGCTCCGCTGTCGACGAGAGCTTTTAAGGTTCGTCCATTCACATTTACATTTATATACAAGAGTGTTGATTGGGACAAACAGACAGTCTCCATTGTTGTCGAGGGGTGGGACTGTACACCCTCCTTTATCCGTTTTTTGTGGTTGTCTGGACTTCAGCCGTTTCACGGTCCTCAAATGTTGCTAGGTGAGTCGCTGACTGCTTCTGTGGCACAGCTTGTGGACTCCAATGCGAAGGCTTTTGTCCAAGACTTCCATATCTGGGCGACTGAAGGGTTGCTTCAGTAGGCTTCTGCGCTGCTCGGGGCCACGCATCTAAGCAGAGATGTTGAAAACAGTCCAGAAGGCCCTCCACAGTTTTGGGTGCTTTCACTTGGACCTGTTTTTGCAGCTCTTTCGGAAGTCCGTGAATGACCAGCGGGACTACGGATGAGTCTGGTAGGGAGTAGTCTGCCATCTGGAGCAATCGTCGTTTTTCATAGAAATATTCCATGACACTTCCTGCTTTGTACTTGAAGAATATAGCTTTATCCCACTTCTCCACGGGATTCTCTTGAAATGCCGAATGAAAACTCCTTTTCCACTGTTCCCAGGGGTCATTGAGATGGCCCGTTAAGTGGAGCTCATACCACTTTTTCGCCATTCCGGTGAGAAAAAGTCGCAGATTTTTTACTTTGTCATCGTCGGAACGCCAGCCATTTTTCTCACTAGCGTATTCATAAAATGACAACCAAGCTTCAGAGTTTGTTGTGTGACCATCAAA
>JAZHYW010015346.1:0-57338 GCA_037355805.1 Ixodes ricinus
AACGCCGCCATTTCTTCCGCAGCGGCCACTCCGGGAACTGCACACAGCTGCACGCGTATACGCCTCGCAAGTGGGCTCATTTTCGTCTTCTGCGCATGAGAAAGGAAGTAGCGGTGACGTCAGAACGCCGAGCCCTGATTGGCTGATCGCGACCCCTATCTGAGCGTCGTCTGCTCCTTTGCAACGTCGTCTGCTCGCAACGTCGTCTGCGTCTGTCTTACCTTTCCTGCGACTTTCGGAAGTGCAGGTCTTTACGAGCGAGCTCGACTTCGTCTTTCAGAGAGGGCAGACGAAATAACTCGAGCGGTACGTTGTTTTTGTCGAACAACTAGCAGACGCGCATCGAGGAGGGAAGTCAAAGTACTCACTGGCGAGGTGTCCCGAGACGCCGAGGTTTGTTTGCTAAGAACCGAGAGTGAGCGTGTTAGTGTCCGCAAGTTCCCTCCCAAATACTTTTCCCTCCTTTCGTGTGCGGCAAGACTCCTCATTCTTTAACGGCGTCGGCGGGTTGGCGCAGTTAACGTCGTCTGCTTTACGTCTGCTAGTCAAAGCGATGGCTGCTTTACCTTTCCTGCGTCTGTCGGAGATTCACCGCTTTTTCACCGGCGAGAGTCACCGTTGCCTCGGAAAACAAGGAGATGACAAGAGGAAGAGATTGACCTCTTAATCTAAAATTGAGGTCAGTGATCACAGTATAATACGGGAAGGGTTCGCAAGGGTCGCGCGGGCATATTCCATTCAGCACGCCAGCCGGTCGTGGGCAGACGGTCGCCGAGTCGGAGTGGCTGCTAGGCCTATCTGCCGAGTTCGCTTGGTCAGTGTCGGTGGAATCGTGGCCGTTGGAGCTTTTCCCGGGTGTTTGTGGATCCAGCGTTCTTGTTCGTCGTGGTCTGGTTCAAGTACTTTTTACTTTTTCTTGCTGCTTGAAGTCGGGACGCGTGAGAAGCGCACGTAGAAAAATAAACGTCCGTTGGTCGTCGCTACCGCGACGCTGTCGGCCATGCTGATTTGATCGTAAGAAGTGCGTAGCTTCGGAGCTGTCGTAGGATTTCGTCGTAACCTGCGCAAAACTTACGATAATTTCGTTTCGTGAATACGAATTTGTTGTTACGTTTTGTCTTACGCACATTTTTGGCGTAAAATCGTTTCGTGAATCTGGCCTCTGCACTTCCGAAAGTCGCAGGAAAGGTAAGACAGACGCAGACGACGTTGCGAGCAGACGACGTTGCAAAGGAGCAGACGACGCTCAGATAGGGGATCGCCATCAGCCAATCAGGGCTCGGCGTTCTGACGTCACCGATACCCCCTGCGCGAGAAGCAGACGAACTTGCCCTCCGCATTGGTTCATGTCGAGTCGCGTTAGAGAGCCTCAAGTAAGAGTGTGTTCAACTCAAACCATGAAGAGCGTTTGCAATTTATTGGCGGCATTAGAGATGGCGGCGTTGCTATCCTAAACGCCCTTTTCGGGCTTAAAAATATACTTATCGTATCGGAACAAAAATGGTGTCTTAAGTAATGCGTTATTTTATCTTCTTCGCTGTTTCTCCTGGGCCGTTTATAATCAGAGTTACGTTAAAAAACCGTCCGCAGCCGTAGGTTGGGTATTTCGGGGGTAAGTTTCGTGATCAGTTTCGTAGGTGAAAGCAAACGCAGAAAGACGGCGAGCACCGTGTCGATGCACTTCTGACGCTGCTTGATTGAGTGTCACATCACTCGGTGTCACATCACTCGGTGTCACATCACTCGGTGTCACATCACTCGGTGTCACATCACTCGGTGTCACATCACTCGGTGTCACGTCACTCGGTGTCACGTCACTCAATGTCACATAAGTCGGACCGCATGCCTTAGCTGCGGTCGTATTGATGTGACACCGAGTATATAGTTCGGCGGGCGTTATTTAAAAATTCCTCAGATTCGTTGTTCGTGTTCGTTTTTCTGTAAAGGGCTACGCATTTCGCGCATGATGCGAGACAGCCCGCGCGGAGCCGCAACCCCGTGTGGGTTTCGGGGATGCGCTGGCGCGCCGACTGCGCGCCAATATCTGCTACATTAGCGACGCGGGGTTCCAGGCTATTTTTAGGAGCGAGTGCAACGTCCCTATCAACCGAAATATACGTGCAGGGGCCTATTATATATTCCGACTGTCTTACTTGTATACGGCGGCGTTTTTAATAACCGACGGACGAAGAATTTATGCCGCCGATTTTTCTATTTTTGTCACGTTGCCCGCGTTCTTGCGCGTGACCGCATGCGGTTCATCTCTACCGTTATTATCCGTTGTGCTGCGGTGGGAGGCCACCGAGCCGCCATATTACGAGCCCCATGTACTCGGCGTCAGCTTTTTTTGTTCGTTGTTGTCTGGGCTGGCCCAGCTTCCACAGTGCTGCCGCCCCGCACTGCTGCAAGAGCACGTGGCTTCGTCTTACATCTCATTCGCACTTGTTCTTACGCGAAGGAGACGCGCTGGAACACTGCAACACTGCGAAACATATATACATTGTTGTACGCGGGCTATTCGTGTTTAAAAGTTGAAATCTTACACGGACTATCTACAAGTGCAAGCTATACAAAGTCACGAGCTCACTGCCTTCCGTCGTGCTTGGACCGCACACCCGGTGCTCACGACTGACGAGGTGCCCAAGCATCATCGAAAGTAGGAAGCTCGCGCTGGAGGCGAGATGACTCTAAGGACGACGTTCTCATTCTGTCAGTGAGCGTTTCTGGCGCCCCAGAAGTCCTTGCCGCTTAGCTCCGTAAGGGTCTCGTCAATATCGCCTTGTTGGGGCTAGAGCCAATAAGGCTGTTTTGGAAACCTAGTACGAGTACGAATAAATAGATATTTATTCGTACTCGTTAGGTACTGGCGAAATAAAAGGCGTTGCCGCCCGTACACATGTTTCGTAACGGGGGATCGGTGGCCGAGTGGGCTAACGCGTCTCAGCTCGGAGCGTGGAGAAAGAACCTCCTGGGTTCGAACCCCACCCCCGCCCTTTTCGATCTGGATGAGCTTTGTACCGGGAAGCGTTCGTGTAATCACTACTGCTTCGTGCACGTTAAAAGACCCCAGATTTGCGGTTGTATTGCACTGGCCAAATTTTGCATCTACAGTTAAGAGACAAGTCACCCGCTGAGTCGTGCTAGCATCGAGTTTGTCTAAACATACACGCGTCACAATTTTATATGTTTCGTACCTTAATAGACTCTTTTTTAAAAGTCCGCGCCAACGCCTGTTCGTCAATGCTTGATTACACTCTCCGCATGTACTGAACACGGAAGCCCGCGCCAACGCTCGGCGAGGACTCGGATGGGGGAGTGGTATAGGTAGGTTAAAACGCGCCCAGTGATAATAGACTCCAAGTGATACACGCACAACGCGCCCACTGCCGGCCGCCGCAGCAACCGCCAATAACTAATATTAAACAGCGCGCAAAACGTCGGCGGAAGAGAAAAGGACAGTAGAACGAAAGAGCGCTGACTCCCAACTGATTTATTTAGACAGAAAAGGAGGAAAAAGAAGCCACGAAAATTGAACCCCACGTAGAGACAAGGTATAAGAAAAAAAAAAAAAAAAAAATGACAGCATCTCCGCGTCGTGAATGATGTTGATTGGGGCGAAGCTCTGGTGCTGCTGATGATACTGATTTTGTTCATAGGTAGTGCTGATTGTGCTGATTTTTTTTTATTGCTCATAGGTAGTGCTGACTTTCGGGTTGCGTTTCGACTTCATTATTACTGCTTTATGGTCGGTGAAATGCAGAGCCAGTGGTTCTTCTAGCGGATCAGCTTGGATCCGCTAGAAGCCGTGGGAACGCATCTCCACCGCTTAAGTCAACGGTCCATGTCAGAAAGAGAATGTGTGGTATGGAACGTGGTTATATGCGCATTTGAGCATTTGACCGCAGCGCCCTCTCGTCTATAAACGTTGAGCCAATGCATGCAAAGTTTAACGCGATTATATACGCATTTGACCGCAGCGCCCTCTCCTGTTTAGACGTTGAGTGGCTACATGCAACGTTTCATCCATGACATCCCCAGCTCTTCAGTTACTACCACATCTCAGAGCCCCTACTCGTCCCGCAGTCGTTGCCGAGTGGTTAAGGCAATGGACTAGAAATCCATTGGGGTCTCCCCGCACAGGTTCGAATCCTGTCGACTGCGCAAACATTTTTTCTTCTTTTTTTAAGAAGACAGATGGGATGGCAATCGATGTGAGCACGGACGCCGGACGGACAAGGCCCTAAGGAGCTTCGCCACTAAAAGAAAAGGAAGAAAATATGTACAAACTTGATCGATAGATTTAAGAAAAAGAAGAAAAAATTGAAAAATAGAAAGAAAATGGGAAAAAAAGGAGAAATAAATGGAAAGATTAGAAAACGGTACTTTCACCCTTGGCCGGCAAAGTTTCTGCGCATAATCAGTTGGGAGTCAGCGCTCTTTCGTTCTACTGTCCTTTTCTCTTCCGCCGACGTTTTGTGCGCTGTTTAATATTAGTGATGTACCAACTAGCTCAAATTACCACTTTACTACAGCAACCGCCCGTTGCTATGTGTGACAACACAGAGTCCTCCACAAGGAGCAGCCAATCCGGCGCGTGCCATGCCGCCCATCGCCTACCGTTTACAAATACGCGTCCGGGACCCATATCCAGATTTTCCGCCAGCGACGAGTCGATTTCGCCACTCGCGAATCTGCCCGCGAATCCGCATGTGTAAACGCGACATTCTACCTTAGAAAAAATGTTCCGCGCAGTGACCGGAGCATGACATAAGCAAGTCGTGCTCAGTGTCCGACCGCAGTCTGTTCTTTGGTGTGCGTGTCCGTGTCCGTGTCCGTGCGTGCGTCGTGCGTCCGTGCGTCCGTGCGTCCGTGCGTGCGTGCGTGCGTGTGCGTGCGTGCGTGCGCGTGCGTGTGTGGTGTGTGTGTGTCCACGTATTTTCAGCTTCGCCATTCGCAGTAGGTTTCGGCGCTGTTCCAGACGCCTCGAGGGAAAGTAGGTTCTGCAGATTTCTTAGAGTGCAGGCATTGGCCACTTCGTGAGCCGCGATCAACATGGCCGAGAGGCGGCCGCGAGCGAGTGTGTTCGTCCCCCGCACCAGCCGGCGGCGAGAACGTGGACAGCTGCTCCCGATGTGGTGCGCCAGACTTCCCTCGCCGTCCTCGACGGGGGCTCCGGGAAGGAAGCTGGGCTCGGATGGAAAATCCATAGCCGACACTAAATTTAGGCCCTCCCACACCCGCGTCGTGTATACACCTCCCACGCCGATGGCGCTTGCGGTGTACGGGAACCTTCGCTATACCCTCGTGCCAGGACCGCGCTGCGGTTGGTTCTAAGCTCAATTTTTACTGCGCGACCTCTTCTACGAGGAACGACGCGTGACGAAGCACATTTCGAGGACGTTTAAGAACATGTCTCCTTCTCTGTTCTCCTATATGCCCCGCGAAGAGTCTCAGTGGTGCCGTCTTATGGTTACCATTCGTGACGTCACGAGCAGCCTCGCCGTCCTAAGCTGTCGCTGCGGTGGAACAGTCATACGTATATTTTTCGTCACGTGATCACGTTCCCGCCCATACCCAGGCGCCGAGAGCGGGGTCAGGTGATGAAAGGGAGGTGGTTGATTGGTCCGGTGAGCGCGATGATGATGATGATGGTGATGATGTTGCGGCTGCTACAGCACCGCCACCTTGGGAGCGAACGGAGCATAGTCAGCGCGACTACTGAACCAAAGACTAATTTTGGCCGGAACGAATGGACGCGGCCATTCCGTCACAGTTTCGCGGGGCACTAGTATGTTCGAGCCCGAGATCGGGTTCCATGACTGTGGCGCTGTGGCGCTCCATGACTGTGGCGCTCTCAGAGTTGCCAGAATTCCGCACGAGAGGGCGCTAGTTGTCCCATTGCTGCATCGGACTTCATTGTTAGGTTGGTGCTCGCAACTCCAACCTTCTGCATTTAATGATTCCTGTTTCTCCGTTTTACATTTCTGCCGCCAGGCGGCGCCAGCTTTCTGTGTACACTTGGATAGGCGATAGCTCCCCGCTCTCCCGTCTTTCACGTCTTTTCCGCGGGGTGGCGCCGCCCCTTGGACTTGCTAGAGTAACTGTATAGGCTCTGCTTGCAGAGCCAACGCGGGAGCGTATACAGTTACTCTAGGACTTGCGAATACATCAGTGTCCTAGGCTTAGAAGCAAGGAAAGTAACGAGATACATTATTCGTTGGCCGCACATAACAGGAACATTAGCAATAACAATTAACGCACGTTGCATTGTATTTACTTTTTTTGTTTAGTAATAAAAGGAACATTCTACATTTTTTTCATTATGAATCCTGCATGAAGGCCAGCTATACCTTCCGTTTCTCATTTATGAGGCTCGAAATGTACCGGGAAGGAGTGTAAATGGTCAGTAAATTTCCTTATAAATATACTCCTGACTTGCAGTCTGGAAACGCTAAAATATTTTTAATTAAATTTTCTTTCGAACATGGGGACGTACACTATCAGCAACATGTGACCAGCAACGTAATCCCCGTACGTTTGTTAAAAAATAACAGCGAGGGTCGTTACCCGTTGCTGTTTAGAACTGTGTAACGAGTCTGTCAGTACGTTACCGAAAATCATAACGCTTTTCCGGTAACTCTCCAAGCACCTCTTAGTTCACAAACAAGCTGGAAACTGCGCACGCACCGAGACATGTTTCTCGAAGAGAGGCGGATCTGCACATGCCCGAGAACGCCGTCAGTTCTTCGGAACCATTAACTGTATACATAAAAGTTTTTTTTTTGTGTGTGTGTGTGTGTGGGGGGGGGGGGGGGGTTACTGACAATTTCGGGACGTCGATACTTCCAAGAAGTCGCAGTGAACTTTCAGCAACACTAATTAAGTTCCATCTCTTTTTTTGAGGGAGGGGGAAGGGGTTATACTTGTAGATGTGCGAATACTGTCTCGGATCGGATAGCGTAACTTCAGTCCTAGCTGGGGCTGGCTCTTTTGATCTCTGCTAAGCAAATCACTAAAACAACCGTAGCATCTTACCTGACCGATCGCAACTGCTCTTGCGACTAGGCCAGTCGTACGTTTTGCGGTACCGCGGTACGAACGTTGGGTCACACTTTGTGTCACACGAACTTTGTGTCACATATGCTGCTGATCACAAGGGTTGTCATCATGCCCGAACCGGTGATTTCGGTTTCGCTGTTGACTCCCGAAACAAAACTTTGAGATATCCACAAAAACTATCGGAAACATAAAAAAGGACACCTCGTAATTCAAGGACACTTCCTTCACTAAAAACGGTCGTAACCCTAAAATCGAGAAAATGTACCGGAGTTACCCTTTAATCATTGGAAGAAATGTCCCCCCAATTGTGTCAGTCGGAGAGAACTTTAAAGGTGACTGAAATTTGAGCGTGTAAAAATAAATACACGTTTTTGGGAAAATGAATTTTAGCGCCTTTTGAGTCGCCCCTCGCATATTTGCAGTATGGTAAAGGTATAAGTGCACATTTTGTTTCATACAAAAAAAAAAATCCGAACCAGTATGGACCAAGTTGGTAACCAGTTCAACCAGTTTAATTACCAGCTAGACCAGCTTGGTTCCCAGCTAAACCAGTATGACCAGCTTAATTACCACCTTGCCCAGTTAAATATTCTTGCTGGTTTTTTCAATAGGGTTCTCTTAGCCAGGGGTTCCGTTTCAGATTTCAGCATCGAGTGCATGACGTCACCAGGGGCCATGTTCGACAAATGTTTCGTTTCTCCTAAAAAGAAACGGAAGTGACAGAAGTGACGATATCGCGTCTGATTGGTTAGAGGCTCAAATGACGAAAGTTCCCTCTTTCGTCATTTGAGCCTCTAACCAATCAGACGCGATATCGTCACTTCTGTCACTTCCGTTTCTTTTTAGGAGAAACGAAACATTTGTCGAACATAGCCCCCAGTATTGCTTTAATGAAAAATATGTTGTCGGACGCCTGTACCGTATAATTCAGTAACAAACGAGCAAACAACCCGCAAAAAAGAAAAAAAGAAGAAAAAAAACAGGGACGAAGTAAAAGTGCACATGGGTCGAGCACTGCCTGCAAATTAGGTAGTTCGCAGAAGGGTTATTACTGCGTGCGGATTTGCGGGAATGGTCGTTTTAATACTGTTTTGCCGGCCCTCTCATTGGCTGGTATCATGTTTGAATAAAGACTGATATCAAGGCACCGATTTGAGCCAGGGTGCCTGCAAACACTATAGCGTTCGAGGTAGCCTGGCTAACTTAATTATTTTTATATTGTACTTCGTTATTGCGGCCTCCCGCGCTATAGTTGATGCTACGCAAGCTTAAAAAAGAAGCCATGGACACCGTGTAAGTTAGCTTTGTGATCACCGGTTAGTTTCACGTCACCTCTGACCTTTTTCTATGAATATGGGATTAGCAGTGTTGCGCGCAAATTCGAGGTAAAACTTTTTTTTTCTCCCACTAAAGTTTGCACGCAGGGTCGAGAGATCGAGGTAGAGTGAACACTCTAATCGAGGCGTGCCAAAATGGAGCGCCGGCGAAATTATTCAACGTTTACATTTAAAAAACGCGTCCAGAAAAAGAAAAAAAAACGCACAAGGACTGCAAATTAACCTCACGCGTTAATTTTTTTTTGTCTGTGTGTATTAACGAGGCAACGACGAAATTAATCGGATTAAGGCGGTGAGAAACCGTTGCTCCTAATAGGATGGGTCTGGGGAGAAGCTGAAGGAGATGAAGAGATGGGGATGAAAGCGAGCTCTGATTGCAAGGATAGTCGCAATCCAGCCGCACTCCCACTGCCAATACACGGCCTCCAGACGCTGTCCGTGGCAGGTCCTTTGGTCACATTGGCAGTCTATTGATTGATTGATTCATTCATTCATTTGTTTATTTTCTGTGCTCATGAACAGCTTGACGCCTTGATAACGATGCACAACAAAAAGTTCACAGGTTAGTTACAAAAGTCTTAAAAGCTACGAAATTGTGGGTTAAAAACATCAATGTCTGCTCCCCTGAGGGTATTGTAGAAGTGTTGAATACGGGTCGTGGGACTGGATGGGATGATGCGATTAACATGGAAAGTCGGAGAGACCCGCAATACTCGACTCGGAACGTGAATATTAATGGCAGATGTGAGATCTGGCTAATGAATTAATCCATGAATACATTTATACAGGAAAACAAGATCGCACTCACGCCGTCTAAAACTCAAAGTAGGGCATTTGCATCGTTCCAACAGTCTCGCATAAGAATAATAAACAGTACGGCCAATGTAACGATCATAAACAGTTCGAGAAAAAAAAACGTTTTTGAACATTTTCAATCATCTCTTGGCTCGTAGAACTAATACAATTCCAGACTACAGAGGAAAACTCCAACTTGGTCCGGATTAACGAGAAATATAACCGTAGAATACAGAGTTGATGTGGAAAACTCACGCGTGATTCTAGAAATTACTCCCAGCTTACGCAAAAAGTCATTTATAAGGTTGTTAACATGTACAGTAAAGTATAACGAAGAGTCTATGTATACACCAAGATCACGCGTGTACCCAACTCTTCGCAGCGGATCATCGCTAATCTGGTTACAAAAGTTTATTTTTTCTACTTTTCTAGACAAAGACATAATAACGGTTTTAGAAGGACTGAGCGCTAGCATGTTCTGACGACACCAATTGCACACACGCCTAACATCCTCCATAATTTTTCACAGTCTTCCAAGGATACGATCTGCCTAAATAACTTGACATCATCTGCATATTGCAAGATGACCGAATTGCGAACAATTGAGCTCAAATCATTAATAAAAACACTAAAAAAGATCGGCCCAAGTATGGAGCCTTGCGGCACACCCGAAGAAGAAACATAAGGCCGGGAGTGATGTCCAAAAACACGAACAAAATTGTCTATGTTACATAAATAATCTAGAAACAGGGAACAAAGGGAGGTACTCACGCCGTAGGATTCAGGGCCGGATTAAGGTACGGGCTAAGGGGGCTGCAGCCCAGGGCCCCCGACTCTCTGGGGGCCCCCATGACGGAAGCTCGTAGAAAAAAAAAAAACGAAACCTAAAAATATTTTGGAAAGCGATGTTGCTTTGCCGCAGCATTCGAGAAGAGGGATATACAAAGATAATGGCGATGTCAGCGAGGCCAAACGCGCACTTCGCGTAGCACACTCCTATCCCTGTACAAAGCCGGCCCTTTGGGTGGGTGACCGGCCCCTTAGGGTGCTTGTCCGCTTTCTTTTGAAAGCGGCTTCGAGCAAACGAAGAAAACACGCGAGGGGCCCCACGATCTGAGGATTTTCGCTCCTCTTTTTTTTTTTTTTTTGTCAGGAAGGGAAATGTCATAAACACCTCCCCCTTCACCCTACTCGGGCTCGTGTCTCGTGCGCGCAAACACGTGTTTTTGAGCAGCGCTTACACTTTGAAAGTGCGGCCTTCGACGCTGCTGGGGAAGGGAACAAAGCTGCATGCCGCCTCCGCGGTGGTCTTGCCGGAGTGCTCCCTAGTTGAAACCAGACGGGAATGGTAAATTTTTTTTGTATTTTGAGGCTACTTTCTATTGATTAAAAAATAAAGGAAACTGCAGTATTTCCCAGGTTCATTGCCTTAACCAGACATCATTATCATCATCATCGTCGCCATCATCATCATCATTAGGGCCCCTGAAGCGTCCTTAGCCCAGGGCCCCGAAATGCCTTAATCCGGCTCTCCGTAGGATTCACGTTTGTGTGTAAGGAGCGAATGGTCTACCAGATCAAAAGCCTTAGAAAGGTCAAAATATACAACGTCTACCTGTCCATGTTGACACACAGTATTACCAGTGGGACCACGCGAACAAGAGCGTCGTTCGCTCCTCGCGCAGGTTCTCAAGTTCGATATAGCGCCGAGCGGGACCGCTTGGAGCGCAGCGATCGCTCGATGGTGACGCAGTGACTTGTCCCGAAGTGACGGGGCGCAGGTATTTTTTCAGCTTTGCTTTGGTTGCATGACTTAGCGCGTAGGGGCAGAAACTGTTCATGTTTTTTGCTATGAGGCAAAACGTGCGTAAAACAAACACCCCCCCCCTCCCCCCCCAGAAAAAAAAAAAATCCGAATACGTTAAAGGGAAACGATCGGAAGTTGTGTCTAGGTTGCGATGGAATCCTTCGTTAGCTTCGTGGTCGCCAACACCACTATTTGCTACTTTTCTTGACGTACAGCTGAAATAAACAGGGTATAGGTCAACCCTCGCATCATCTGGTACGTAAACTTCATTTGTCGAGTGTGTCCCTTTTATTCCGAAGTGACGGTACAAACGTGAATACGGATTCAGCTAGAATGTGTTTCGGTAGCTACGCTAGTTACGCGATGCCAGACCAACGCTTGCTTTGCCGTACGTCACGTCAGTATCGAGACCGAAAAGTTACCGCAGAAGGTAATGCAATGCTGATGCCACAGGTGCGTGATATTTCAACACTCGATTAGCTTTCACGGGCCACAGCAGATTTCAAAATCGCGCAAGCAAACTGTGGGGAAAAAAATAATTGGCGATTGAAATGTTAAGTTCGACGCCTGCTCAACGGCCCTCCCGATTGCTTTCTGTTTGCTCTGCCTGTCTCCAACCAGCTGGAAAAATAAAAAAATAATAAAATCTTGCTTTGGGAACAATGTTGTGTCAGAATCTACCTGTTTTGTCACTTGACAGGCTTCAGAAGACAGGACCACGACCGACTTGGTCGTAGTACGATAACACGATGCTGGGTCAATGGATCCTGTTCCTTAGGCCGTGACGCCACGGTTGTCGCGCTGCTCGAGTTTAATTTCAACGCGATGTACGACGAAATTATTAAGTCATAAGCAACCCTCAATTCTCGTTCAAAATATCGAATGAAACAACATTTATTAAACAACGTGCGCGACGTGCCCGAAAAACGAAACCGAAAGAAGATGAGTGTGGAGGGCGAAAGCTTTCTCCCGTCTGCCTGGAGAAGGAGGTAAACGTCTCGTTCCTCGCTTCTTCTCGTGTCCTCTTGGGGGCGCGTCAGTAGAAGGGAGGAAGACGCGCCGTTGCTACCTTTTTCCTTCTTTTTTTTTTCTTAGAGTATTCCTGCAGAAGTGAATGTTGGAGCGAAAGCTCGCGCTGCAGAACCCAGGGATCCTGGGCTCAATCCCCACCCCTGCCCGTTTCGATCTGGATGGAGCATCGTACCGGCGTGCGGTCGTGTATCACTACTGCGTGGTGCACGTTAAAGACCCCAGGCTAGCGGTTTTGTACCGCACTGGCTAAATTGCTCATCTACAGCTGGGAAACAAGTCGCCCGTTGAGGCAGACTAAGTTCAGGCTGTAAAAACATACACAGAAACACCACACACAGCAGTGAATGTCAAGCGGAAAGAGCAGCAAACGTAAGATAATAAAACAAAAGAAAACAAAGAAATCTTCTACACGAAGTGCTGCGGGGCTTTGTTCGTTTTTTGTATCGTCGAGTCGCCACCGTTCAGTTTCTATTGTGATACTGTATTTCCTGTCGGGGCCGACATTGCTCGAAGGCTGGTGAGTCAAGCGTGTTCTTAGTTCAATAATGTGACGTATTGGGCTAGTTGGTTTGAGGTGAACATCTTGGGAAGGAACAGGGGCAAAAAAAAAAAAAAACACTTGGACCAGGGTATTAGCCCCGTGCGCGATCGAAAGCGTCGCTGTGGTCGGCCTTCCACGATTGGCCGAACGCTGACTATGACGTCTGAAAGGGGATTTATCATCGACGAAATAAGAGGAATGAAAGAACTTCAATTTTGACGGTGTTGGCAGTGTTTCTTTGAGAGCGCAATGATTTCCAAGCTTCCACCATGCTATTTACAAACACCATCGAACTTGTTGTTCGGAAGGTAATGACGTCACAAGGGGGAACTATAGAGGGCGCCACCAAAACATCTCGCCGCTAATAGGAACACACGCGAGAGGACGGCGCTGACCTGCCGTGTGTGTTCAGCGCCGTCTTGTATTTTTTCCGCTGTTCCTTCCCGAGGTGTTCTTTCTTGTCTAGTCCCTTCTCTCTCGTTCCGTATCGTTGTGGATTAATACACTGCCGTTTTTAAAGGCAATGTGCAACGATATTAGTTCGGCATGTTTCTCACTTCACACAAGCTATGGTGGGACCCAAGAGGCTCGCACGCCACGCCTGTTACCAAGAAGCTTCTTGTCGCCGCATAATTTATAGAGAATAAAAAATTTCGAGAATAATTTCGAGAATAAAAGAAAAGGGATACGGAGGAGGAGGAGGGAATGGCCCTCCCCTTCGTACCCTCTCCTGCTTCTACTCTCCTCCTTTTTTCCTCCTCCTCCTCCTCCTCTGCCTCCTCCCGCTGAATTTGTTCATGGGTGACGTGACACGAAGTAAGGTGTCGTCAGCTCGCCGCTAAACCTAGCGGGAAAACTGAATTGGTGTTGAGGTCACGTGACATCAATTTCTCCGCTAAATATAGAGGTAACATTTTTCCGCTTATATTTAGCGGGGAAATTGACGTCACGTGACCTAAACACCAATTCACTTTTCCCGCTAAATTTAGCGGGGAAATTGACGTCACGCGACCTCAACACCAATTCAGTTTTCCCGCTAGGTTTAGCGGGGAAACTGTGACGTCCCATAATGCAACCCGCGCGGTTAGCCTGACGCCGACGCTGCTCGATCCCGGAAACGGGCGCCTAAGAGCTGCGCTCTAAAACCGTGACACGCTCGGCAAACTTAGCGGAATTGGGGCCCCGCCAAAACTAGCGGGCCCTTACAAAAATCTGTAGTTAAATTCTTTTGAATTTCTGTTGAAAATTTTCTAGAATCGTATTGAATTTCTTTTTAAAATGTTTTGATGTTTTATAGACTTTATTTTGACAACCTATTTAACTCCTAGTTAAAATTGGCCACTTAAATTTTTTAGAATTCCTTCTTACATACATTTTATAGAATTCCTTCTTACTTAAATTTTGTTGAATTCCTTTTGACGGAACCGCAGATTGACGTTAAAAAAAAAGACACTCAGTTTTTTTTTAATACATATTTTGAGTTCTGTTAGGAAATAGTGTCCCTTTGGTACATACACATCCCACAAATTAGCTTTGGAAACAAACACAAACATCATGAAACACTCAACACCAGAAACACAGTCCCATCACTGCTCCAGAGCCTTATATAGCCTACATATTGAAGGTAATCATTTGGCCGGTGACCACCTCAGCCCTTACTAAGGTTCCAAGTGTCCTATCTCCTTCTCGAAAGTCTGTCAAAGGGAAGACAGTGTTTCGAAGTTCGTGGACTCTATCTCTTACTAAAAAGCATTGGTACAACTAATAATAATTCCGCGTAGTCGCTAAAACAACATCCACAAAAACGGCTCCTAGAACAAATGTTATCGCTTCTCTGCATAGCACCACTCAGGAGGAAGCCAGTCAAGGCGGTTGCTCCACTTTAAAATAGTTATTTTGCTTTACTTTACTAGTTGACTAGTTTGATTGGGTCAATAAAGTCACGATAGTCACCTACAAAGTGAGAATGGCAGGGCGTGTTTTTCGAACGCCTGGCCTCCAGCACGCGCCCCATGCCTTCCGTCATGCTTTGACTGCGCGCTCGAGCTCGAGGGGCGCGAGACGTCGAAGCGTTGTCAAGGATAGAAGGCTCGCGCTGGAGGCAGGAGAACTGAAGCTCCTCCCTACGGTTCTCAACTTGTCAGAGACTATTGCGAAACTTAGTGACTTTTGACATTTAGTCAATATGTACCATGTTCAATAAAAAGTCAACAGAAAGTCTGTAGCGTTTCTATTGACACTGGCTACAGAAAGTCAACTGAATATTTTCAACAGGAAGTAAACAGAACGTCTGCAGTATTTCTTATGACACTTTCAACAGGCAGTCAGCAGAAAAAGATCAACGTAGAGTTAACAGAAAGTCAACAGCTTTTCTTTTGACTCAGGCAGAAGAAAATAATCAAAAAAGTTTTAACACAAAATCAACAAACTTTCTGTTGACCATGTTAACAGGAAGTTAAAGTCAAAAGAAAGTAATCAGAGTGAACAAGAAGTCAACACATATTCAATAAAAAGTCAAAAAAGATTTTTATAGGGGTTTATGGAACCATATGTCCATCGTCGCCATGCCGGACCCCGCACAGGACCGCAGACCATATAAAATAATAAAAAATTGTTTTTTTCTTTTTTTTATAAATTAATATAAAGAAATGATGTCAATAAGCTTTCTTTTTTTTAGAAAATAACCTAGAAAAAAAAACGTCGTTACAACTTCTTTTTAATTTTTTTATAAATAAGTCTACAAAACAAAATCTTGTTTTTCCTTTTGAATTTCTTTAGAAAATAACCTACAGAAAAACATCATTACAACTTCTTTTTAATTTTTTTATAAATAAGTCTACAGAAAAAAATCTGTATTTTTTCTTTTGAAAGTTTTTTGACAATAATCAAAACAAAGTGCGTTTAAAAAGGAATTCAATAGGATCCCGGAAAGTCAATAAGAAGTCTAAAAAAATTAAAAAGAATGTTGAGACCTGTTTTTGTAAGGGATATGACGTATATCTTCCAGAGTCGATCGAGCGTCGTCGAGAGTGTATCGTCAAAGCGCTCGTCGTTTACCATGCGTTTTTTTTATATATATATCACCGGCTAAAGCAGTCCAGCACATCGAATGCGGCGTGATTAAAGTCCCTCGATCGCTTCTTTTTACGTCTAACGATAACCGGATGCAAATGACAGAGCACATTCCGCTGGAACAAAATGGCGTCATTCAGTCCAGTCAACTCCAGTCTTCCGCTGCTGTGCGCCCTTCCCTGCTGTGCGCCGCCATTCGCTTTCTAACACCTGCACCTTCACGCAGTCGGCGCTTCAAAGAATGTCGCTATTGTATAGGAAGATCGTATCTAGGAACTTTAGGCGTGATCCCTGCGTCATTGTTTTCCACGCGTGATTGGGTTAGCCGGCGATGTAGCGAGAGCGTACGAAGACGACGAGCGCAAGACGATGTACTTTGGGGGCTGCTTGATTGCCTCCGTCGGATCGTAGAGTTGACTGCGGTGCTTGATGACGTATTTTTACGGCCGTCTTTCGGGCACAACGCCGACGCCGCCTTTTTGCGTAATGGGACATATAGGGCTTTCGCCTTAAAACGAAGAAACAAAACATACGTGCGAATGTAGCGCCGACGAGCCGAGGTCTCGAAATTTGGAGCGTCAAGTTTTCCTTTTCTTTTCAGAGTCTCTGAACGCGCTCGAAGACAAGCATGGGTTAAGAGACGGCAGGGGAGGTGACAAGTGTGTCGAAAGGTGCCTTTAACTACATATGCATTCTTCTTGATGCATGCGTTGATCCTCCCTTCCGCCGCGCATAATTGACGCCGTCCGTTCCGCGGCGGCCGCCTCTTAATTAAAGAGATTTGCGCGCCCCTCGCGCCGTCGCGGGAGAATTTCAAATTTGTCGAGCGTCCCGCGACTATACGCGGAAGCGTTGTGGGTGGCGCCAAAGTTGGCTGATACACAAAAGATCAAACGCACGCGCAAAAAAAAAAAAAATCAGTCGGAAATTGCGAGGAATTTGGAACACGCGAAAATCGTTTAATCACTCTCGCCAGTTTCTCGGGGAATCCCGAACAGTCTATATTACTGCTCTGCAGCCATTGAGATTGCATTGCGGCCTTAGCCGATATAAGAACGCTGAAAGAAGACGTAACGTGGAGCAAAAATACGTCATCAATATAGGCCACGCCCCGCGTTTCTTAGGTTGTCGATGACTCTAAGAAATCTGGAGCGGTACACCCTCCCCTAAAGTACTTGGGAAAGTTGGTCGGTCAAATCTACGCAGGGATTTCGGCCAATGACGAGGCTGGTAATACGTTTCAACCTGAACGAAAAAATAACAAAAACAGTCCGCGCTATGGCAGCGAGCTCAGCGAATTGTCATGCTCGGTACCACAGTGCATACTGTTTTCTTCCTGTTTAAACGTATTGCCAGTCTCGTCGTTTGCCCAGCTAGGACGTACTACTAGAATGGGGAGGCGTGCCGTCCGGCGTCCGTGAGTGTGTCGCAATCTACCTGCACGCCGGTGAGGGCGCTGTGGGGCAGAGCGCAGACGACGGCTGACAGAGGCCTGGTGATCGCAGCAGATACGCTTTATTCGGCGTGACTATGGCCGTATTCTTCGTTTGTTTTGCCTGCTCGATTTTCAGAGAGAGTATATGTGAAAAAGCGTGACTTGCGCGAGCGGCAGAAGCCTATATTCGAAGTGCGAATGCTCTCTGGGAGCGGTCAGTTTTCATAGTCTCACTTCTTTTTTTTTTCTTTTGTTATGCTGTTATAGAAGAATAATTTTCTATCGAGCGAAAGTGCGAGTATGATATGACGTGCGATGCTTTCCTCAACACTTCAGTGCCAAAGCTCTCTTACTTCTATTTTCGGCAGCTGTACATTTTTTCAGACCTTTAAATACGTAGTTTTTGTTCTGGTGTTCATACATCTTTTTATGTGTAGCATAGGTTAATGAAAGCGAGCTTTCTTGACTTCTGCATTCTCAGCCAAAGCTCGATTCCATATCTAGTGAGCGTGCGTTATATGAAAATAAACACAAAGACTGGCAAGATATATGGAACAACTTCAACAGCTGTCTTTATTGAAGAGCAATCCCACTTGGAGAAGTTTGGTTTCTGTGACATGTCACACAGGTCGTCACACATTTTTCTTAATCTTCTTGTTTTTTCATAAGTTTTTTTTTCTTGGAACCAGACGATCGTATTTTGCGAAGAGAGAGGCGTTGCTCGGCGTCCGAAACAAGAAGGGATTATCTTTGCATGTCGTAGTAATCCACGTTGCACCTCGGCACAAAACAGCAGCGTTCCGTCTTTTTCTTCGCCGTATTTGATATCGTTGTGATTTCCTTGTCTCTTCGGCGCAGATAGCAGCCACACAATGTTGTATCGCCTCACACACAACGCAAAACAAGAAGTTATGGTCACAACAACACACCCCGAGCCAGTCGCGCTAAACGCTGCCTGACCGGCCGTCTGGCCCCGCTGTGACAGGCGCACCCCAGGCCCCTGCGGCAGAATCGGGCCACTCAACACCCAGCTCCTATGGAGATGCCGATGCGGTCGGCACACCTCCCAGTTCTAGTGCACCCTAGCCCAGCTCTCCCCGTAGATGGCGCAGCGATTGGCTTTCCCACGTGCTTTGCGGAAAAGTGGACGCACCAGATCTCATACGGGGAGAAACTCTATGCTTTTTCGTGGTCCCCTTCTGCCTCGAAGTTTCAATTTGTGCTTCATTCTATCACGTTGATCCTCCGAGGAACACGTCGACCGGCAGGAGAATTAGATTTAACCTATTTTTGCGTGTTTGATATATAGTATTTTTCATTATTATCTTTTTAATACTGGTTTCTCAATAATAGTGTTTTTCCCGCGTTTTTTTTACGTTTATATTTTGGTTCCCTGCCAGCCCAGATTGTTAAAAAATAGTTCCAAACCCATTATAAAAAGAGGGACAAAAACTGCCGCGGAGTGAACTGTGTTTTCCGGTTGGCCGAAGCCACAAATTGGGAAGAAAAAGAAAAAAAGAAACGCACACACACCGTTACCGTTTAAATGAAATTTTCTGACACGTGCAGACGTCTCGGGGAGTGCGAAACGCGACAGCTCTAATTGCAAGGAGTGAACGTGTGCAGACGAGCCGGTTAGGAAACGCCTTCATCTAAACCCTGAGCCAAGGAGAACTTGTCTTGTCAGGGTTCAGATTATGAAGTCTAACTTACCCCCTCAAAGTCACCTCTATCTCCAACTGAGAAAGAAAACATTTGGCAACGTTCCTCATCTCTTGATTTCACCCGATAAGAATAGAGATAGAAGTCTATTTTATTTCGCCGTATCTCGGGTTTTAGATTGCGGTCTTTCGTAACTAGCTCGCCTGCATACGTTCGCTTCATAGAAGTCGGGTTCTGCTTTCCCCGTTGGGCAGGATCGTCCCCAACTTACTTAACGTCCCGCCCTCCGCTAAATGCACTACAATGAGAATGTCAACTGAACAACAACAGACATCGCGATGTTCCCCGGAAAGATTTTAGACGACAGTCATAAAATGTCCAATAAGCAGAAATTAAACTTTTGGACGCGTATAGTTTTTAGACAAAAGAGCCGAACACCTGGGGCCTCACATCGACACTTTAGAGGCCTGGATCCACACCGGTTAACGAGGCACGGGCCGGGGAGACTACTCTCCCTATGGGAGTTCGCGCGCTCGGCAAGTGCACACGCCGAATGCTAAACTTTTCCTACCTATGTTCCCCCTTCCCCCAATGAGGCCATGGCGCCACCCTTTTTGAAAATAAAGTTAATCATCATCATCATCATTCCGCGGTTCTACAAGGTTTCAAGCATGGTTGCTTTTACGCTACCCTCACTCCCAAACATTTTCCGTCCCTCTATTTTCCGCTAAATTTAGCGGAAAACTGCGTCACGTGACCTATTCACTTTGGGGAAATTGACGGTGCGTGACGTATACGTCAATGATGTTTCCCCGCTAAATTTAGCGGGGAAAACTTCGTCACGTGACCTATTCACTTTGGGAAATTGGCGGTGCGTAACGTATACGTCAATGGTGTTTCCCGCTAAATTTAGCGGGGAAAACTCGCGTCACGTGACCTATTCACTTTGGGGAAATTGACGGCGCGTGACCTGTACGTCAATGGTGTTTCCCCGCTAAATTTAGCAGGAAAACTCACGTCTGGTGACCAAAACATCAATTCAGTTTCCCGGCTAAATTTATCGGGAAATTGACGTCACGTGACCTATGCACTAATTCCCGCTGAATTTAGAGGAAAATTCGCGTCTTGTGACCTAGCCACCAATCCAGTTTCCCCGCTAAATTTAGCGGGGGTAATCGACGTCAGCGTGACCTGTACAACCATTCAGTTTCCCCGCTAAATTTCGCTGGAAAATACACGTCACGTGACACACCAATTCCCCTATAATGCTTTTGATGCATTAGAAGAACTTTAAAAAATAAAGGTCGCGGCCATATTTTTTTTCTTTTTTTCTTTGGAATTAAAGTTTGTTGGTCACATTAACGAAACTGGTAAATTTCTGCTTTTCTTGACAAAAGACCGTAATGTGCCCGAGGACTGTAACTGCCCGGGTATCATAGAACGCAAATCAGTTAGAATTTTGATGTTTCCTCGACAACTTTTATTCCACGGAATGTCCCAGAAAGTTGACCATGATATAGATGAGTCGCTCGCCTAGTGATTCACCTCAGCTGTGTAGGCAACAAACATACTTTTTTTTTTTTTGACGCCGCGTGCGGCTCATGTCCAATCAGTGAAGCAGCGATCGAGCCCCAGCGGAACGCTGTCGCAGCACTTGTGTCCATTCGATGCCCCGCTCTCGATCGAGGTAGATGACACGAAGAAGCCAGTCCACACAGCGCCTTGGGCTGTATACGCCGAGCTGTTCTGCGAACGGGCTGTATATACGAGCGTCCCCTATACACGGCTTGCTTACGCTGACGTCATGCCGGCGGCCATTGTCGTGGCCTCGGTTTGTATCTGTCGGCAACAAACAAGTAGAAATGAGCACCAGCGTGTGCTGCGATGACGTCACGTGCAAGCCACGTATAGTTCGACCTCCTCGCCAATAATCCAATAACCAACAACTCCTTTTGCGCCCCGTCATCTTTGTCTACTGGTCTGGTGGAATGCGGTCCGAGCATGCCCAGTAGCTCACTTCTAAAAAATAGCGGACACATGCCCATCCGTTCACAGCCCAATGACTCGACATTTTTCGCCTGGAACCGCTGGAGAGGTAGATGGCCTGCCCATCGGCCTGCAGTAGGAAGCCAGAAGGTAGCTAATAGTAATGTCCCTCGATGCTTCGTTTTACAAGTAACGACAACTAATACGAATGACGAAGCACATTCCGTAGGAAAAAATGGCGTCATTCAGTTCAGACATCTGCTTTGCGCCGCCTTTCGCTTCCTAAAACCTGCACCGTCACGCAGTCGGCGCTTCAAAGAATGTCGCTAGTTGGAGGAAAATCTTATCTAGGAACTTTAGCTTATAAGCGTGTTTGCCAACGCAGTCTATTTTCTGTGAACAAAAGGACGTCCATAAATTAAAAAAAAAATACCCCAAAACTGGTAACCGATGAGAAATAGTTAATATCTTGGAAGAAGTTTTACGTAGGCAAGTTTTTAAGCTTTCATCAGTTTTCATGGCTATCCGTAACGTACATACACACGCGCACTTACGAAAACAAAATCTGGATTGCTTTCCTATTTTACAAAATAATAATGAAAAAAAAAGAAAAAAAATTTCTTTATATGCGTATATACAAGGTGTTTCACGTAAGAGCTGACAAGAATTACTAAAATTAGTGTAGTCAAGGTAAAAGGATAATATTCTTGGGACTGCATTACTCCTGGTAGCGAACGTCAGAAGAATGCGCGATGCTTACTAATGAGTTCGATAATTAAAAAGACGAGTAATTAACTTTTTAATGAGTGAAATAGGCATATGGTTTCAATTAGAAACTCACTGAGTGTCATCAAAAACCTAAATCAGTATTTTCAGAACGACTTGAGCGCGTTAATAAAACAAGTACAGGTTGGGCTCCATAAGAGACGGAAAGCGCGGAAGCCTTCCCAACCGCTGTTGAACCTGCTCCACGAGTGGTAACTTTAGTGCACTACTACGCTTCTCACACGCTCAAAGTCTCTGAAAATTACTGATTTAGTAGTTTTCAATGACGCTCAGCAAGGTTCTAATTGGAACCATATGTCTATTTTCACTAATTAAAAGTTAATTAGTTATTTTCAATTAATTAGCGAACTAATCAGTAAGTATCGCGCACTTTCTGACGTCCGCGACCACGAGTAATGCAGTCCCGAGAAAATTATCTCTTTACCCCAGAAATACACCACGTGTTGGAATTTTTGTCACTCCTACGTGAAACACCGAACCCCGATAACGTCCAGAGCCGTACACAACGTATATATAACCAACGAACCTTCCAACTCGTAAATTGAGGAAGTGCTGGTGTGTGTTACACGACAAAACGTCAAACAGGAAACTCTCAGCTGAGGTCACCCACGTAGACAGCATCAGCAGAAGCGAGAAGAAAAAGAAAAACGATGTTTGTATTCGCGGTGTCGTCTGCCAAGTTTTAACTCTCCGTTCCGCCCCCTCCATCGTTCTGGCTTCTAACGGTTTAACTTGGGAATGCGCTGGCAGAGAATGAAAAAAAGACAGCGCACTGTTTAGAAGAACCGGTCGGAGAGAAGACGTGCCGCTGCCGCCGGGGATGTTATAATACCAGCGACCGCTATAAATATACGCCACGCTGACACGAGTGATTTCTTAGTTTTGCCCCCCGCGGAGGGCACGCATTGTCGCTCGACCCGCGCACGCTCGCACGAGTCCTAATATTGCGCGTGTGCACGCCATGCGCACACGCTATAATGTTCACGCGCCCGCGCGTGAACGTGTGGGTGTTAGTAGTTTAAAACTTAAAACGTAACATCGGTGAAAGAAGAAAAAAATTAGAGTTGCGTATGTTTACATTAAAAAAAACGTGTGGCCGGTGCCATTTTGAGTGTTCATGCGTATGGCGCGTGCTTTGCTCGCTCTCAGAAGCAACGAACACGCACGTGCTGGGCTGTGAAGATTGCACAACGGGCGACTTGTCTCCCAGCTGTACAGATGAAAAATTTAGCGAAACACGACCGCACGCCGGTACGATGCTCATCCAGATCGAAACGGGCAGGGGTGGGGATTGAACCCAGTATCGGTGAAAGATAGTTTATCAATGCCGCATCTCAGTTTTGCGACATAAATCTTTCTCGTTTATGTTTTTTTTTACAGTATATTTTTGTAACTTGCTTTTGTGCTGCAAGACTACCCTACATGTCATCACGCCGCGAACTCATCGAAATCCCATACTGAAATAATGATAATAATAATATTATCTTCAGATATTTCCGAGTGAAATGCCTTTCCAATTTCATCGCCACAATTATCCACCGTACTTATTTGAAGAATGCCATATATGTGCTGGCATGTTGGGACCTGTTGTGTGATTTGTTGGTTTTGTTTATCTGCTATTTCACTCACCCACTTCACTCGACAATAGTTTCGGGCCCAGAGGTCACGTATCGATAAATATTTAGAGACGAGTTTGTTTGCAGTACGTCTTTTATTTTTGACTATGTATACACGCGGAGTATGCCCACCGAACATCGATCAAAACGTCTGTTTAAAAACTACAGATCGCCCTGGAATAGGAATGGCATTGTATTAGTCATCGTCAAGGTATTGCGTCGTCTTTCGTATCGTCCTTTAGAAAATTCCAGTCTCAGGAAAAGGCACCATGAATAATTAGGTTTTTCTTTATAGTTTTCGACGGATTAACAGTATTAGTTAGTCGAAACATGCATAAGAAACTTGCTGGGCATCATCAGAGACCTCTAAATCAACCAATTTTGGGAATACGTGGAGCACGCTGCTTTGCTTTCTAGTTTCCGGAAATACAGCCAACTTCAATGCGCCTGCGCGTTTTTTTTTTTTTTGTTTGTCTGCAATAGACATTTTGTCAAAAAATTCCCAAAAGGCCCCTTGCAAAGCCCTGTACACTCCTCCATGCTCTCGCAGATTTTACCACGAGGCACTGAGCAGGGTGAGAGAGAAAGGGAGAAGGGTATGTGCATGGTACCTTCGCCTCGCCTTCTCCGTCGCCTGCTACAGTCGGTTCTCTACACACCGTTCCCGGCGTACCTTTCGGCGCCGCAAAAGGGCGCTGCACGTTTTGCAAAAGGTATCTTTCGCTCGACCAGCCTCGCGTCTCTTGCATATCCGCTAACTTCTACGCATTGCCATGCTTCTCGCGAGCTCAACGTCTTTTGTAGAATTTACGGATTTAGTGGTATTCCATGACGATCAACTAGTTTCTAATTACAGCGACACGTTTCTTTTTACAAATGTGCAAAACGCAAAGCTAATTAAACACCATATTATATTCGAAGTATGCGGCACCATTCGTTTTGCTGTTGTTTGGTGGAACACTTTGAGCATGACGTTTCACCGTGCTCAGCGCCATAGCGCAGATTCTACGTTTTTTGTAGGTAAACATATTTTCATCCTTGTCATTCGAGGAAGTAGATTGCGGCGATTAGCTCTCCCAAGTTCGTTGCAGGAAAGTGGACGCTCAAAATTTCTTAAATTGTATGTGGTTGAATGGACAGGAGGGCTGGAAACTAGTGTCGCGGTGGTTTACACTTTTTTTTTTTCAAACCGGAAACAGCAGAGTATTTTCAAAGTTTCCTTCCCAGTCTATGGGTTTAAACATCACGATTAATACGCGCACCAACTCGCCTGCACGTTGACTTTTTTTTCTTTTAACAAATTTTGTTGGAGAATGCACGCGTGTCGAGAGGTACCATTTGGCAAAAATAAACGTCGAACGGTCCGCGTTTATGCCTGGAACCAAATGTGACACCGTACACCCGAAAATGGCCGCTGTTTTGGGAAGGAAGCAATGAACGCATTTCGATCTTTCGATAGTGCCCGACAGCGTCAGAAACGCGGGGCTCATCACGTTCGCAGTTCTTTTGGCTTCCATCTTCGGCCGTGTTATCGGCTATATTGCCGCAATTTCATTTATTACGGGGTGATAGCTACATGCTCAGGACTTGCCGCGCCCTACCTTCCTTAATTGACTACTGATGAAACTTTTTTTAATTGTACTTCAATTACCCGCAAGTTTTTTTTGTTTTTTTTTAAATCTTGACGTCTATTAGCACGGGTTGACACTGCAACACACATTTCTGACGCCTGACAGGCGTCAGTATCTAAGCGTGATGAACACACACGCTGCATTTAAGCGTATGAACGCTGTGTCCCCTTCGCGCCTTCCAAGCGTTAAGCCGAAGCGGGCCTCACGCTTAGGAAGCGTGAATTCTATGCGTGGAAAATCAACACGCTTAGAACAAGCGTGGAAAAATCACTTTGCGTCACGCTTGCTAAGCGTGGAAATTTTGTTTTAGAGTGCACGTAAAGAATAGCGTTGTCGCCACTGCGCATGCGCCGAACGCTTACCGCGTTTTGCGCTTTGCGTGCGTACGAAAAGAGTCTTTGCGTTCCTCCAAGGAGCATATACAGTATATTCGTGAGGCGCGAGAAGTTTGGCTAAATTCGAGACAAGCGCAGTTAGAAAATGTCGGCTCCCAGGATCGCGGACGCCTTCGCGGCATTAAAACTTGGGTTTGGGCTAGTTGGTCCATTACTGAATAAAGGTTAAAAAGCGCGAACAAACGAAGACAATAAAGAAACACGGACGACAGGACCTGCGCCTGTCCTGTCGTCCGTGTTTCTTTATGTTTGTTCGCGCTTTTAATGCGAATAGCATTCTTTGGATACTTCACGCACTTTTCGTCTATGTATCTATCTATCTATCTATCTATCTATCTATCTGGCTATCTAACCTCTTACGCCGCGGGTCGATAAATAAATAAAAAAGACCGGCGCCGGCTGGGATTCGAACCGTTGACCCTTTGATCAGCAGGCAGACGCGCTAACCACAGAGCTATGAAGGCAGTTTTTTTTTATATCTTTATTACATGATGTTCCGTAACTACCACAACACGTTCATTCGTACTGTATATACATTAATACATGCACACCTTTAAAAGCTATTTACAAACAACTATCACACAAATTTTAACATTTGGCATCTTGAACATGTGGCCATTAGACTTATTAGCAGACAATGACAAAACTAAGGTGAAAGATTCGGGCAAGTCTCACTTACGCTCGCAGTTCTTTTTCTTCAGAAATTCGGTAAGCCAAGGCATTTGTCAAACATAGGGAACCAGTCAGGCTGGTTAAACTTTGAAGCATATACACTTCTCACCTGCGCCACTTGCTCTAGAAAGAGCGACTTCGTCGTACGCGGCTTCTCCGCATGCCTATCGATCATGCGGCACTTCCACAGACTATGCAAACCTAAAAGAGCAAACATGTCGTACGGTACGGTTTCATTTTCAGAAAAAGGAAGGAAGCGAAGATTGTAGTCGTTAAGAACTAGGTCTTTTTGTAGAGTGCGTTGCAGCACATCCCAAAACAAAAACGCATCATTACAGTATATGAAACAGTGTTCTATTGTCTCTGGCTTGTTACATAATCTACAGTTTACTGTCCAGGGTACAAATATCCCTTTTTCTTCGAGGTAAGTTTTAACGGGTAAAGTGGATGTGTGTAATTTAAAGAAAAACGTCTTAGTTGAGGGAGGCACTCCCATTTTCTTGACCCTTTTAAACACGTCGTTGATAGGTTCCAGTGTCAAACGGGTACGATAAAGTGGCAGAGGAAACAAGCTTTCTTTTATGCTCCTTGAGAGTGCCTTTCTGGATACAGTAAACAAATATTCCAACGAAAATCTTGCTTTGAGGAAGCTAAGTGTGTCAACCACTTCCTTTAAAAAGCCCCATGGTGTGCCTTGAGAGCTTTCGACGGTTGAAACAATCAGATAGTTTAAACTACCAGAAAGACGTCGTTGGAGCATTACTCTGAGGAAATCGTGATTAATATTTTTAAAGAAAAAGAATCGCGAGACCAGCTGTCGCACAAATATATGACAAAGACCTAAACCGCCGCATTCAAGAGGAAGAAAGAGATTGTCTCTTTTTATGGGCTCCCAAGTTGAACACCATATGAATGTAGCGAATATTCTGTGGATTTTCTGGATGTTGGTCCGAGAGCAGTGAAGCACCTGGAGCACGTACATAAGCTTAGAAGCTAGAAATACATTGCAAACACTAGCTCTAGCGAAAATTGAAATGTCCCTTCCTCTCCACGCGTCTGTTTTCTTTTTCAGTGTGGTTGTCAAGGAGGACCAGTAGGTCACGTTGCTACGGATTTGTGAGAGAGGTACTCCGAGATATGTAAGGGGATTCCGGTTCCACGCTATACCAGCAAACAATGAAGGTTTTGTGGCCCAGGAACCATACCAGAAGCCATTGCATTTAGCAGGATTTACGGAAGCTCCTGTGACCTCACAGTAACGTGCTGTGAGATCGAGGGCTCTCTCGACGCTTCTCTTGTCTGTGCAAAAAAATGCCACGTCATCTGCATACGCAAGAACTTTTACTTCAACATTGCCCAGGGAGTATCCTTGAATACTTTCATTGTTTATGATGCTCAGACATAAAGGTTCTAAGTACAGGGCAAAAAGTAGCGGGGATAGCGGGCAGCCCTGCCTAACGGAAGATTTTATTTTGATTTCGTTGGAGAGAATATTATTGATGACGAGTCTTGTTGAACAGTTTGAGTAGCAAAGCTTGATACCATCTAAAAGTGTTGTCCCTACGTTGATATGGTTTAGCAGTGTAAATAAGAAGGAATGACTCACGCGGTCAAAAGCCTTCGTAAGATCTATTTGTACGAACGCTACCTGGTCGTTATTGTCGGACACGCACTCGAGTACTGAACGAGCAACATGAATATTCGTTTGAATAGCTCGGCCTCGTATTCCACAAGTTTGGTGTTTACCTATCAGCGTTTCGATTACGCACTGTAGTCTGTCGTTAAGTATTTTTGCATAAATTTTGTAATCAACATTGCACAAGGATATAGGTCTGTAATTTTCCATCTTTTTAAGCATCTCTGCGTCTTTTGTTTTTGGGATTAGTACTGTATGACCATGATAAAAGGAAGGCGGCAAAGCTCTCTGCACAAAGGCTTCGTGAAATACAGCGAGCAGAACAGGAGATATAATGTCTGCGTACGTTTTATAAAATTCTCCACTCAGCCCATCAGGCCCAGGCGTTTTACCATTAGGGAGAGATTTAATAGCAGCTTTGATTTCTTCCAATGTTATAGGACCATCAATTAACTCTCGGTCTGTTTCGTCAAGTATCGGCATTTGAGACAAAAGATGTTCAACTTCAGACTTCTCTTTCGTAGGTATTAGTGTTCCAAAAATATTCGTGTAAAGTTGATGGAATGATTTTACAATCTCTGTTGGGTCAGTGAGCGTCGATCCATTGTTGTTGATCTCTACAATTTCTTTCGTCAAGGCATATCGCCTTTCATCGTCCAGAGACCTCTTGGTAGGCTGCTCACCATGGAAGAAACGTTTCTTTCGAGAGCGGATCAAGGCTCCTCGATACTTTTCTGTTTCATATTTTTGTAGTTGACCTCGGACTACATTGACATCGTCACTATATTCACCTGGGTTAAGGCATTCCAATTCGTATAGCGTTATTAGGTTCTTATGCAGTTCACGCTGTTCCTGTTTGTTTATGTATGATATTATCGTGGAGCGCTCAATTGCATGGTTTTTCGTCTCTTGCTTGAAACTGTCCCATTTAGCAAATATATGCATGTCGAATTTTTCTAGAATTTGTGACAAGACCATGGGGATCTTTCTTGAGAAAGACATGTCTTTTAGAAGTTTCACATTTAGCTTCCAAAAATCCCACTGTTGATAAACAGATCGGTGTCTCCGCGGACCAAAACAAGCTGTTACTAGGCAATGGTCGGAGAAGAACACTGGTTTAACGTGGTAGTCGGTCATAGAGTCAATTATAGAGCCCGATACATAAATCCTATCTAATCGCGCATGCGAGATGCCTTGAAAATGTGTGTAACATATCGGTTCCCCTTTCCTATAAGCAACATCAGCAAGGTTATGCTCTTGAAGCATGCTCTGAAGAACAGTGGCACTTCTATCATACCTAGTTGCTGATACAGATCGATCGTCTACGTTACAAACACAATTGAAATCTCCCATTAGGACTATCGTTCTGTCAGTCCTAAGAAGTGGTACTAAAATTCCAAAGAATGATGTTCTTTCCTTCGGGGTATTAGGAGCATATAGACAAATGAAGCGCCAGTTCATCTGTCTAAAGCTGAGGTCACAGGAAATGAGACGCCCTTCCAGGTCGATAAAAACGGAAACTGATGACATATCAAGCTGCTTTCGAAAGAAGAGAAAGCACCCAGCGGAGACCCCAATAGCTTGGTTAACGCATATTTCATATTCCTTCATAAAAGGCTCTAAAGCTTCAGCAATACTTTCGTCTGAAGATAGCTTCGTCTCTTGCACCGCTGCTACGTCAACTTTCTCCTCTCTAAAAAGGCGCAACAGCTGATATTGTTTCCTTCTAGAGCATAGACCTCTCACATTTAAGGTTACAAAATGTAAAGGAAGGGCGGCAGACATAAGGTAAATTAGGGTGTACTCAAGTTGCCACTTTGGCTGTCCTCAATGACCTTGAGGTTTGCCGATGGCTTTGAGTACGGCTTGTGTCGAGTGCCAGCCTGCTTGCGTTCTTTTATGGCTCTTGTTGGAGCGGTCACATCCGCGGAGGGAATGTTGTCCGGGTCATCCCCGGAAGCAGCCTCTGGCATTTGAGTTGGCTGTAATGGTTCAACGGACGATCCACTGACATCGGGCTCCGAGTCCACCTCAACAAGTGCCTGATCTCGGCTTGCATCATCTTCTACAGTGATGGTCGATTCTGTCGTCGTAGATGACGTATCGTCCTCGCCAGGCGGTGGAAGTGGCTCAGGAAGGCCACCGGGGTCGTCTTTGGCCTGGTTGGTGCTGGGCACCGCGACTGGAAGTTCTCGTTCAGTGTACTTTCCGAATGTTGCGGCCGACGGTGCTTGACCCGAAGCGTCGACAATCTCGGAGACATCCATCAATAGCTCCGACTGTTCTTCTGTCTCGCGCGGCACCTTGCCACGGAGTTTACTTGCGTAAGTTGTGACGCAAGTGTCCGCGATGTGTCCGTAGATGCCACACTTAAAGCAGCGCGGTGTTCTGCACTGCCGTCGAATGTGACCGACCCTGTTGCACCTAAGGCACAATGGAGGTCTTCCGGGGACAATGACGAGCGTCTGGATTCCGAACACCTGAAGCAGGTGAGGAATCCGTTCTATGGTCATTCCTTCGTGCATGGTGATGTTTACTTCCCTGTTCAGGGTGTCCATGTGTTCCATTCCTGGACAGCGCCACTTCTCTCGATGTATGTTATGAACGACGCCGAAAGGCGTCAGAGCTTCGACGATGCGTCTATCTTCAAGATGGTCAGGAAGCCACAGGAGTTTTATCTTAAGATCACGTGTGTTAGGGTCGATCACCAGGCATTTCTTGCCTTTAACGAGGAGCTCACCGCGGCGGCAGAGCTTTTCTTTGGCTAGGGCGTTGACGCAGGTCACCATCCACACATGGCCCATCTGAAATTGACCGGTGGCTTTGATATCTTTTAAGTCCAGCACATCTTTGAGAGCATCTCGGAAGTCGGGTGCATTGTATGGCCGCGCAGTCATGTCAGCGTGAAGGAATACCGAGTTAAGGACGAGGTTACCGGTTGGGAGACGTGGCAGGGTGACTTTGTACTCACTTGAGACGATATCAGACGATTCAATAATAACTCGGCCAGTGGCCGATGCGGTGTTTCCACCAGAACTCATTATATAGCAGCCGTTCCAGACGGCTTCTTCGTCTTCCTCCGAGCTATGAAGGCAGTCATTCACCGCACTCTAAACAGTTGTTTATATCTTTACCATAGGACGCGCTTTACAGCGCTGTCACAGCTACCGGTGCGCGCGCGTTCCATGCACGAGGGCTCATCTCCGCTCTCGCGCGGCTGAGCACGGCCGCTAGCTCACCCTCTCCCGCGCTCGGGAGAGGGTGATGTAGCGGCTGCTCAGCCTCACGAGAGCGGAATGAGCCCTCGTGCATGGAACGCGCGCGCACCGGTAGCTGTGACAGCGCTGTAAGCGCGTCCTATGGTAAAGATATAAACAACCGTTTAGAGTACCGTTGGTTGAGACTAGCTGAGACGCCAGAAAGTCTGGTCGGTACCATTTTGAGTGTTTGTGCGTATGGCGCGTGCTTTGCTCGCCTTCCTAAGTGACACAAACGCACGTGCTGGGCTGCGGAGATCGTGCGCAGGGCTGTGAAAGTGTCAACAAATTTAGAATCGCCTCAAGAGTGGGCTGGCGTATCTAGAGTGTGCCGGCCACCTGACGAACGCGCATAACTCCGCACCGTTTGATGCTATTCGCATTAACGTAGATAATCATTCCCAAAGGATGGGTTCTGCTGATTTTTTAACCTTTTATTCAGCGCTTGGCGGCCGTCGTGAGCGCGATCGTATGCAGCGTCCTCGCGACTGCGAATTTTCAATACGGTACGACATTGTGTTCCTACGGGGAGGTGCACGGCACAAACGGAACATCCAGCAAGAGTGGGCAACGATCTCCAGCAACCCCGGCAACGTGCAGCTTGCGACGCGCAAACCTTTCTCACCGGAAAGGTCGGTGTCCGAGAGCTCCCTCACCGACGCGAGCGGACACGACCGTCGTATTTTCGTATTTAAACGCGTTTAAAATGTTACTCCGGGTCGAAAACTCGTTACTTTGCTCAAGTTGCAGCATTTCGTGGGTATAAATAGATATTGTTATATACTGATATCTTGGTGGTGTGGCGGGCGCGACATGTTCGGGTATTGCGTCGCGGTGGAGAAACGCCATTCCAAAACTCTCTTGCATAACGCGTGTAACCCTAACGTGCGATAGGATTGTGTACGTTATCGAATACTCTGCAGGCTAGCTGTCTCTTGTATGATGTATATATAGCAGTGTGATCGTGACTTTCGACAGTGCTTAAATATACCGCCCGGTCGTTAGAAACAAACGTGCACACGTACTATGTCAGCAGCTCGCTTTGGAAAATGAGGGTGGAATCTTTCTTCGTATACTCTCCGGCGGGTCGCTCTGAAACTGCGAGTCCATCATCCGTTCGTCGATACGGAGCGCGTTTTATCCTTTCTCGCTGGTTTTGGAGACGGATCATGATCTATCCAGCGGAATTCGTCATTATGTGAGACGCCGAGAAACATAATTTTTTGAACGAATTATAGGAATAGCGGTGATTCCCTCATAATGTGCCAGTCTTTCCGCTCGCGATTGTTTTCTCGTTGCGAGTGTATGTGGTGTTTCATACTTCAACCCACGACAATACAAAATGAAAAAAAACGGACATATAACTAACACACAGTTTTTATTGATGGTTGCACATGTTTGAGTGTTTATGTTCGTTTCTTTTATATAAATATTTTTCTCTTTGTTTTAGTTCTTTTTTTAGTTTTTTGTCTCGGGTTTAAGTGGAAGGTTTATTCACCCCATACCCGAAACAATGCAATAATAAAAAGAAAGGAAGTTTTACTTGCTTTGGGTTGATGTATAGGGTTCATTTAGCAGCTTTCCTGCATTTTTACTCTTTCTTCCTAGGTTCTAAAAAGCCTGGGGCAACTACCCTGAGATTTCTTAGTGCAAATTGCTGAAATCAGCGGGGAAAGCGCGGCGAATCACGAGGCCGAACATACGTTTAGACAATCTGCGCTGTGTTACGGAGCACAGTGAAATGTCACGCTCAGTGGCACACCGTTTATGCTATAGAGGAGCACCAGGGGCGGCTTGCGATTGGCTGACGTGCGCCCGTCGTCACGCCGCCGGCGCCTCCGCTGAGTTCTGTGCTCAGATTTTTCCGCTCAGAAAGGGGCGTGGCAGGGACGGCGATCACATTTTTAGTGGGGAACGTCGCACGAGCATAATTTTTTCGATTTCCGGGATGCTAAGATCCCGTAGAATGAGTTATCACTAAACCCTCTATATGGCAGCGAAGCTGCCAGAGTAGCGACACGACGCAAAATTATCTAGATGCACGACGTCAGAAGCGCCTATAGTGATCTCCATTTTGGGCCTGGGAGGTTGCCATGGCAACCGTACTGCTAGCGACGCCGGGTGGCAACCTTTATCTAGCTGATATCTCCATTCGTTCATTGAAAGGTGGTAAAAGACCTAAAAGACGCTTTGCATGGCGGTACGGCACGGGCCTCTGGAGGAGCGGTGCCTGTTTCTTCTGTGAAGTGAGACGATTTGCAGCCCGGGGAGTGTCGGGCGACGAGAGCTGCTAGGTATCGTAGGTGCGCCGACAAGGCGAGTGGTTTTCCGCGCCGCCGGGATGGCGGCCGCTTCGTGGGACGAACGTACCGTCCTTGTACTTTCGGACTTCGCTCCTATGGAACAAAATCCGATCACGCCGGCCACGACAGGACGATTGCCTTGGGACATGACTGCTGCTCGACTGCCCCATAGTAAGAGAATGTATGCTTAGCATCATACTTCTTCAAGACCCAATCATTCATTCAAGATGAGATTATCTCACCGACTGCCGAGGAGCGACATCGACGGCGGTCTCACCCTCGTTTGGGCGATGAACAGTCGACGGGGTTAAACCAAGAAGGACAGCATGGTGGTCTCTAGAGGATTGTTAACCCCATCAAAAAAGACGGACGCCGGAGATGAGGTGTTCTTGCCGACAGGCCAAGTGGTCGTCCGGAAGTTTACCGGCATGCAAAAAGTCAATATTTTAATCTGGTGTAGCACGCATACCCGTGTTAAAGGGGCCATGAAATGATTTTTTAACTTCTTCTTCCTTAGCTTTAATCCTCAACTCAAAAGAGAACTGTGGAATCACGCGGTCGTGACAGCTAGGGCACCGGTGCGATGACCCCAATCTTCCACCGTGCTTTTAAGCACACCATAGAACTTGGCATTCGCAAGTGCACTCATGTCCACTCCTTGGCCACGAACGCGAATTTAGATATCCGTCGACGAATTGATTGTTGACGAGCGCATACGTCCAAGTGACGCAGTTTTCGTGTCAAATCCGTGAGCTGCGGTCGGCTGACGCCATTTTGGCTTTTGTAGGCATTGCAAAGAGGATATTTAGAACCATACACACATGACGATAACATCATAGCACACGGACATTAACGAGCCCAAAACGGGCCGAGCTACAGAAAATAAATATTACACTCTTAAAAAAATAATTGTCTGTAACTTGTTAATTACAAAGACGAACACACCTCTGAGCATATAAGTTTAATAGTATGTGTTGATGCATTGTCATAGAGAAGGTCATTTCATATACGTCGTTTGAGCAAACACCAGCTTGTCACTTGAAAAAAAAAACCAAAAAACACTGCGATCAAGTACAAGCTATTGCAACGAAAGCACGTTTATCAAAGCCTTTAGAACTGTCAATTCATAAAATCGTCGATTAGTACAAAAGATTAAAGATCGCAGGCGCTTCCTCGCTTAAAGTTGCTGTGATTATTCGGTGACCCAGGGCTGAAACAACTTCCCTGGGCCCTACACACGACGTATACCTTTCGTTTCGATTCTTAAAAATTCCAACATTCAAAGGAAGCTAGAAAATGCGAAAATGTTATCCTAAAAGCTATATGATAAAATCGTTGATTAGTACAAAACGTAAAGATCGCAGGAGCTTCCTCGCTAAAAGTTTCTGTGATTGCGCGGTTACCTGGGGCAGAAACAACTTCCCCAAGGTCCAACATGCGACGCATACAATTCGCATCGATTCTCAGACATTCCAACGTTCAAACAAGGCTAGGAGTATGCGAAAATTGCATGCAAGAAGTCTTATCGATCCTTGAACACATCCGGGAATCCGAGCACCGCTACGGCGATATGACTGATGCTGTCGCACAGGTGCTAATATCCAGAGCGATCTTGCACAGAAAAGGTATAAAGTCTCATTCTTTCAGATCTTCACGTTATACCTGTGGTCAGAGAGCACGAAGAAGTCCGAAATCGTCGGCAAGCAGCGGCACATTACGACTACCGCGCACCGAACAAACTCGTATCCACCAGCTCTGGGCGCTGCCATCTTACCGGTGACATCACGGCTCTAGCGAGGTCACGTGACGAGCAGTCACTCGGTTGCTAAGGAAACCGAGCCAGCTCAGCTCGTTGCTATGGTACCGCGTGTGACCAATCACGGTGAGAGGCGGCACAGGGAAAAGCGTGGCGCTACTCTGGCAGCTACGCTGCCATATCGATGTGGCTCTAGTTATCACCAAAGAAGACACGATCTCAGAAACGTCTTTAGTGTATCTGTAAATGTCACAACGCAGACAGTTTCTTTTCCTTCTTTTTGATGTTTATGGTTAAACATACTTCCAGCCTGGTCACTCGCCGAGCTCCCCGAGGTACACCGAAAAAGGGTGTATATGTTCCTCCATAACGGGGGAGCGACCAGTGTTCCTTGAGAAAGGGAGGAACTTGGAAAAAAGGAGCGACGGACGAACACGGGTCTCTTTGAGACCTGTTTTTGTCCATCCCTCTTTTCCAGTCTCGTGGTATTTTGACTATGTTCAACTACCAGCTCGTTTGCTCCCCTTCCTTCTGTGGAGAAACTTGTTTGGAAACAGAGTGTTTATGTATATAGACACTGTTGACAAACAAGTCTGCGTTTGCCCGCAGCACGTGTGGGCAAAGCAAGCTTCGCGGGAGCAAGATCCGCGTCAAATGATTCGTCTGCAGACCTGGTTTTTAATCCGCAGCGTGTGCACTAGTGTTCAGGGAGATGCGATCCGCAAATTCCGGGACTCGTTTTTAGCGTATAAGGCAGCACGGTGATGCGCGCGCAACTGTCGGAAACAGGGACCTTCGTGTCTCCTTATGCCAAAGGGCACTCTGACTGTGAACCATTTGGAGCTGCCTACCACAACCACACTCCTGATAAATGTGAGTGTAGTACTTACACCCCTTGTCCCGGATGTAGAACACCCAAGAACTACAATTCGACGTTCAGTCACTACATTCGACCTTCAGTCCGCTGACGTCGAATCGCCGATACCAACTTTCACGAGCGGCTTGAGAGTCGAGTGATACAACTCAGTAAAATAGCTAATGTACGCGAACTACAGGAAAACGCTCAAGGTTTTGGTGGCCCTGCTGACAAACCTGTGTTTTTTTTTGTGTGTGTTTTGTAGTGTTTGATACGCACATTGCCTGTTTAGTAGGTCATATAACACATTTATCAAGCAGCTCGTAAAAGTTGACATCGTCAGTTCGACGTCAGCGCACTGAACGTCGAAATGTAGTTTTGGGGTTCTATAAATGGGACAAGGGGCCTAAGGCACTACAACCCCTATTTCTGAGAGTGCACGGGCGCGAGAGGACAATGGCGATTTCAGCATGGACTCGCAAGTCAGAGCCAGAGCGAACATAGTTCTGCGTCAAACTCGAAACTCGAAACCAAAACATTTGGAATGATACGGCAGGCTTGTGGCGAAAGAGCTGTGAGGCGTGCTTTGAGTAGCGTTCGCGCTTCGGGAATGGTAGATAGAACATTACTGGAAGACGAAGATAGGTCGGGGGAGGTCGCCCTATACCTCTCTGTCTTCCAGTGATGTTCTACAATTCTTGAGGCGCGAATGCCACTCTTAAACGCCTCGCACGCCACGCAGCTCTTTCGCCATAAGCCTGCCGTATCATTCCAAAGGTCTTTGTTTCAGGCATGCCGAGTTTGTCGCAGCAAGTGTCGCTCTCGCTCTGCACACTAAACATTTTAACACCCATAATCGCGTACAAAAGGGTGTAAGTTAGGAAAAACACCCTTTTACACGTCTTTTACACGATTTCTGGATATCGGTGGGTGTAAAAAGGTGTGCTGACGTTTTTCATCCCTTCTACACCCTTTTACGACCCCACTTGTAGCGATGGTCTCTTAAATCGTGTAAAAAGGGTGTTTGGGCGAATTTACGCCCTTTATTCACACGATGTAAAAGGGGGCGTTATGGTGATGCAGTCTAATACACCCATGATTTCATATCCGTTAATGTTTATTGCTTTGCTGAAACTATTGGTGATTTACGGTGGTACAAACATACAAAAATAATTACTCAATCACATGAAGTCGCGTATGATTAGGAAAAAATAGAGTATAGTTTTTGATACTCTGATCGAACTCACCGTCCCACACGGGCCGGAAAATTACGTGTCGCAGGTGCGTCAGTTTTATCAGTTCAACTTCGATTTTAAAACAAAACATCTCCACTCGCAAAAGATAGACGAAGACGTGACAATATTCGCGACTCCAGCGAAATCGACGCCGCGTAGCGGCAACGCCGAGAAGCCTAGAGAGGAGGTCGTTTCGACTCTGTCGTTCGCTATCGCTGCTTGGTTCTCGTATAGGCAGCATGGAAACAAACATCGTTCGCAGTAATTATTTTTATGCTTCCGCCGTATTACTTTCTACGCATTGACTATACTTCGTTTCACCTTCCGTCCAGACGCAGCCGATGCTACGAGATTATATGACGAATCACACAGCGTCAAAAGGGCACCATCATGGTGTTCGTAATGGTTCTGTCTGTGTTTTTCATCGCTGAACCAATCATAAAACAGAACAAGCCTAGTGACTTGCACTTTTGACGCTGCTGGATTGGTCCCGTTTTCTCGTAGCATCCGCTGCGTCTGGACGGAAGGTGAAACGGAAGTATAGAAGAAGGTTTCTACCGTCGCAAAATCGCTTTGCTTTCATATGTAACACCCATTTTACGCTGCAGTGCAATACATTTATGGTGGTCCGCGTGTTGAACGACGAAAACGACCTCCTTTCGTCCGCCATTTCGCCTGACCGGCGCGCCCCCTATAGTTCGCTGGAGTCGCGAATACAGCCCGGGCAGCACACAGTATTGCGCCGATATAAGATCCAAATCTGAAAAATTGTGCCATTACCATTTTGGTCCAGCCAATATCTGTGAAAAAGGGATGGGTCAGCGCCGACACCATCCTGACATACCGTACGCGACGCAGTTTTTGTTGAGTGTCGAGAGTCCTGCTTGAATGGCCTATGTCGGCGAGATATTTCTATTTCTTAACCGCCTAAAATCCGACGTTAAAAAAGAAAAGAAAAACAAGATTAAGCAAAACGGAATCTGCTTGCTTTTAACCCGAGAAAGACCTCCTGCGCTGAAACATTGAACAAACTGCGGGCCGTGGCGCCCTCATTTCGGGTATTACAAACTCACCTGACTGGGCCTCGCACTACTTACTAGCACCTTCACTGTGATTTTATTTTTGTGTGTTGTTCTGAAGAAACAATGTCGGAAGACAATCGAAAGTGCCGAATTCATGACCGCCCCCCGGCTTGGGTACGCGATTCTTTTATCTGCGTGTTGACACCAAAAATATCTAACCTCCCGACGCTTTATTTATTTATTTTTTATTTTGTTTTTTGGTACGCGTGAAACCGCATTTCTTGTTTCATGCGTCCGAATTTGTTTTGTGTATTTATTTCGGTGATTTCGCGGTCGGCGTCAGAGCACGCACGCTACTGCATGAAGCAAGTCCTGACGTGTCCCATTTCGCGACCCTCCCGTGGCAGCGCAGGTGGCCTATACAAAGCAGCAGAGGAGATTAGCTGCTTTGTCCACCCCTCTTTGACCTCGTCTTCTGATAAGCCTCCACACCTTCTTTTGTGTCTTCGTGTGGCTGTGAACGATTGCGAAGGCCGCTTCTAGCAAATCAGAGTGGTATTGCGTAACACGTGACTGCTCTCTGTAGGACAAAGGCGCTTGGACGAAAATTTGTCACGTGACTCGCTCTGACGCCCTGATGGGCTCACTGGGACCGAAGTCTTTGCCGTAGTCCAAGTTATGATGAGTTGTAGGGGCCACGTAGGTCCGGTTTCTAAAAGGGCACCCGTCAGGCGTCAGTGTCTCCTGTTTTTCGTGCGTTGCAGTCGCAGCCGTGATTTTTCCAGACATGTACAAATTACTCAAAAAGGTAGTTAAGTTAAGGGGGCGATGCAACAATTTTATGATTAAAAGAATTTGCATCTTGTCATTTTTACGTTGTTTATCATGTCCCAGAGGATAGAAAAAACACCTCCTTCATTAAAAATGTCACGATTCCGCTGCATAATCGCAAAGCAAAAGTCGAGCTTTTTCCCCCACCTGCAACCCCAAGTGGCAGCCGAAGGAACTACGGCGAAAAGATTACGTGACCTCGCTCGGCTCTAAGCTGCAGCCTAACGCCCGCTAATGTCAGCGGAGAGAGGGAGAGGAAGCGTCCTCCGAGATAGCACACGGGAAGCTACACGGCACTCCGAATGACGTCACTGGGAGTGCGACCAGGTGTGACCCTGAAGGCTGGGAGTGAGTTGAGGGGTGCCCGAAATGCCAATATTTATCTTTTTTTACGCAACAACTAGGACACGCAGGCGAAATCGGATTTCTGTTCTTTACTCAAAAGTGTCAGAGGGCGACTTCCACAAATTTTTGACCGAAGTCTGGAAATCGTTTCACCCCCCTTTAAGTTACTGAGTATTTACGTTAAAAGTAATTGGAGTAGAGTAGAAATTAGGCACTTGTAATAGTAATTGAGTAAACTACTAACTACTGTAAAAAGTAGCGAGTTACTTTGAAGTTACTTTCGAAGTTACTTTTTTATATTTTTGTAGTAGCAAAATGAACAGCAGTTTTGATCCATAAAAAAATCCTGCGAGCCTAAAATAAATGCAGTCATTTTATGGCTTGCATTTTCACCAAAATAATTTATTCGCTCGCAGAAGCGATTGGCTTTCAAAGTTCTTGATAGGAAAGTTTTCCCCTTTTCCTTCTAAAGACGTCCCCAGCCAAGCTAAACAGACGTTCCACCGACGCGCTGGATGGAACGGCAGCGTTGAATTTGAGAGTGTCGGCATCTTAGGTGTCCAAGACGCAACATGTGAGGTTTGCCTCGGGTAGAAGGTATTTTATAACAAACTCAACTCCTGTTTTCTTTTTTCTTTGGCAAGTTGAGATTGTTATGACTGGCCCCTCTTAATTCCAACGACGTTCTAAGAGTACGTTGAGCGAGTGCACCCGACCGTCAAAAGTTCCAATCTCGCGTCACGACGATGAGATCATCCGGACGACTGCGCGTCTCGTTGCAGTGCTAGTGGTACGCTACTGAAAAAAAAAAGAATTGTTTTGGTTTAACAGAAGATGAACCAAAGTATACTTCGCCGCTGACGCCGGGTCCAACAAAAGGACTCCCAAGAGTAACTCGCAATCCTCGCCGGCGACTACGGTATTCCGACGCGTCTGACACGTCTGAGAAGTAGATCGTTTTAAACAAAGAGGATGTCTCCCTGGCATGGAAGGTCGGAAGGACGCGAAAGATTAGGTGAACAAGCATCGTCGCTCGTCCCGTTGCAGCTGGAAGCGGGAACGTGCTCCCATGAACGGATTATCCGTGCCAGGGCTTGTGCGCGGGGAGTCCGGCTTTGCAAAGGCGTATGCGCTGACGACGAGGCGACCATGAGAACAGGCGCCCAGCTGCGAGGTCATTCAGTGGCACCTCTCATGGAACCCCCGAACCACTAGAGGCAGAACTCACTAAAGGCAGGACACGTGAAAACAACAACCCTCGGAGTGTCCCCTTCTTTCACGGTTGCAGCCGGAGGCGCAGCGCCTGCCTGCATTACCGGATTAGGTCAATACCCGACCAAGGCTTGTTAAACACGTCTTCCTGCGTTCGTGCGCGCCGGTGCTATTCTTTAGCTGCTCGTCGCCACCTTGGCCCAAGGACGCCTGTGATGCAGTTTCTACGGCTGCCGAGTGTAAGTCCGTGGGAACGGAATGTGAGGGGGCTCCTTGTTCGGGAATGCCAGCTCATCTGCCGGCGTCTTATTCATTTCTGCGCTCAAACTTTCGTGATGAGCAAAATTAGCACTAGATTTGGAAAGTAGTTAGTAATCTGAGTAGAAGTTACTTGAAAAAAGTAGTTAAATTAAACTACTAATTACCCAAATCAAGTTGTAATTGAAAGTTACCAAGTTACTCGGAAAAGTAGTTAAACTACAGTAGTTTGAGTAGAGTAGTTGAACTACGTCCAAGTCTGGATTTTTCGTCTTGAATGGCCGGAAACGTTCTATACTAACTTTTTAATAATGGTCGTTAGTTTCGTCGGAGTTCATGCAATTATTGTGCTCTGTTTGTTGGACCCGGTTCGACAAAGAACTGCTCATCGGCGTTCGCGAGACTTCCGCTGAATGTGATCGACCGCCTTCTACGTCGACGTTGTGTTTGCGTTGTTTTGTGCTGCCCGGAATTGGATTGTGCATCTATCACGACAGAGAGCTGCAGATCGGCGACCGCGAGAGTTCCGTTGAATGTGAGCGACCGCCTTCATCCCCGACGTTGTGTTGGTGAATTGTTCTGTGCTGCCTGAATCGGATTATGCATCTATGCATGAATTACATAGAGATCGGTGCTTTATTTGTAAGTACTCTGACGCATGCTTCTGGTAGTAGTCCTGCTTGCGTCTCATTCGACCATTTTACTGTTTACAAACATGAACTGGCCAGCTTACGCCCTAAGCAACTCCCGGTCGTTATTATTATTGTTCCGTCTTTGCCTTGTCGAGTTTTGCTTACGTCACCAGAGTTAGAAAGCATTAAAGTAGGTTTAGGCAAAGGAAAGCCTTACTAAAAGTTTGAGTGCATTTATTTTAAGCCTCTAAGAATTTTGTAGCTTTGTCCCGAAAACTTAACATTACGTCACAAATGCTCGCATTTGAGGTTTGACATTGGTTTGTCGCGAATTCGCGACAGAAGAGGATAAGATCCACCTACATTCTTCTGGTTGGAAAATAAAGTGTTCCACATGTTTCAATTTGTTAGCAATCATTCTCCGTAAATACTTTTTGATGAAGTTGCTATGTTACACATTTAGTATTACTTCTAGCTGAATGAAGTGAGAGTTACCTGCACAGGTGAACTACGAAGGATCAAGGTGAAAAAAAAAATCGGGACAACACAACACGTCTTAAAATATTTTGAGACAGTGTTGTGTTCTCCCAACTTTTTGTCACTAGTCTCGGTTTTTTTACCGTGCTCTTCTAGCTGCAGTAACACCTTCTTGAAAGGGTGTACTGCTGCCATCACACCTTAATAAAATGGTGTAGAGCAGAATCACACCTTTCTGTGAAGGGTGTAAGGAATTACGCTCGGTTTTTGAGGGTGTGAGCAACAACACCTTTTTTCTGGGGCGTTTTTGTACACCAATAAGGGGGTGAGTTGTGACCCATGCCATTTACACCAATAAGGGCGATAAAATGTTTAGTGTGTGGTTTGCGATCGCCATTGTGCTCGCAAATGTTTGCTATCGCCATTGTGCTCGCGCTCTTGGCCAGGAAAACTCGTGTAACTCAGTTCCAAATGTTTGCAGAACGACGTTCTTTGGCATAACGAGGCACGAAGGTCACTGCCTTCGAAAGTATACGTGCGCGTCTCTGCGCCGTCTTCTCTTTTTATCCGTCCTTGGATTTTCGTATTGCACCTCGCAGAGTGCCCTGAAAAGCGAACTTGTTTGGCAAATAGGGACATGGCAATGTTGTCTCAAGTCATTTTGTTGTCTGACCTATATTCAGTTTGTTTCTTCTATAAGGAGCAACGAAGATCTCTGATTCACATCTCGAGCACTTCCAACTCGATCGCTTGGTCTAAAGGAGGAGATGAAGGTCCCCTTCTTGTGCCTCGTTTCTTTAAAACTGTATACGAAATTCGAAACCCTTTTTATCCCGGTAAAGTAAGCGTCCTGTCCTCGGTCGGGATGCGTCCTGCGAGCCTGCCCCCTTGGAATGAGGGAGCGACGCAGGCGGCACTGATTGGCCCACGGAGGACATGTCGCTGATTTGATTAGCCCTGCCGTTTCCCGAATTTCGATACGGCATGACTTGGGCGGACGTCCGACGACGACTAATGGTGCAAGGAGCCTGGGTCATTTGTCTTTCGCCATGAAATGCTTGTGGTCTAGTTTCTCTCTGTGTGTGTGTGTGTGTGTGTGTGTGTGTGTGTGTGTGTGTGTGTGTGTGTGTGTGTGTGTGTGCGTGCGCGTGCGTGTGTGTGTGTGTGTGTATAGGTGTTCGCGCGCGTGGGTGGGTATTTGTGAGTTCGTGTGTGTATGTGTGTGTTCGTGTGTGTGTGGTTTGTGCTGTTCTGTCACTGCGCGGTGTTGCTTGTTTGTTTGGTGGGTTTTGATGCGCAGCATGTCTAAACTTGCGCAGCGTTGTATTCATTATTTGAACCGCTCTCGAATCAAGGTTTGGAGTCTTTTTTACAGCGCAGCTCTTAGGCGCCCGTTTCCGGCTTGAGCGGCGTCACCGCGCGTTGCATTATGGGACTTTTCCGATAATGACGTCACATGTGACGTCACGAGAGAGGAGGAGGTAATTATTTCCCAAATCGAGCAGAAAAAATTTCCCGCTTATATTTAGCGGAAAAATTCCCCCGCAAAATTTAGCGGGAAAATTTCCCCGCTAAATTTAGCGGGCAATTTTTCCGCTAAATGGGAGGGGAGGAGGGGCATAGTTCCTTCCGTACCCTCCCTCCTCCTCTCACGAGCTGCGCTCTAATTTGGCATTACAGGGAGTTGTAAACGTCTTTCATTTCTTTTTCTTTTCCTTTGTTGCACTTAGGATTTTCATTGTTCTCGTTGTTACTTAGAAACATGTAGTAAACAAAATAACAAGTTCGATTCTTTGCGAATTCCGTTGATAATCTACCCGTTTATGTTGTGCATTTAAGTCACTTGCTTATGCATTTAGATATTTTTTTATTTTTTTATCGTATTGAAATAGTCATAATTTTCCCCTTTTTAACAACGTAAATCTGCACGACCTACCTGGCGTTGCGCGTAAAGAACGCGCAAAAACTTTTTTTTTTTTTGGATATGACGGAATGGTTCTTTTTACTGGTTAGCTCCATTAGTTTTATTTTATCGCATATCGAAGAATAAGTGCTTATCGCCTTGTTTCCTTGTTTGTTGTGGATTGTAAGAAATATCCTTCATTTTATTTTTGGACCCCGGATCAAGTACTTAGTAAATGCTAGTCTCCGCGCGATGTAAACAGCATATATACATACCTGTAGCGTTTTTTTGTGTTTTTTTTTTTTGTTTCATGTTTTTATGGATGCAACGTTTGGCGGTGCTCAAATGAGCGTCCGGTGGTTTCCAAAAAATCCTCTTAAGACGAGGAGTACTCCGACTTGAACTCTCCATGCCTCAACAACTCCTTCTTTAAACGCGGAGCAATTCCTCTGCGTCCACTCCGCTTCAGGCTGTCTGGAATACATACGGCGACGCTAACAAACGCCAGAAGCCCAGCAAAGCCAGGAATAAATAATAAGAATTATCCACCTATTCAGAATTCGTGGTTCCAAGGGTTCTGGTATGAAAACATATATTCGCGTTTAATGGATTCACAGGTGACCACCAGGGCTTTCAAGCGAGAGGCTCGTACCAGCGCTCTTAATGTGATTTCCTAAAAAAGGAAGAAGAAAAAAAGAGGTGGATTACACATGATTATGTTGACGAAGACTGGAAAGCACCGAATGTGCTGAGCGCAAACCGTTCGCGACTCCAGCGAACTATAGGGGGCGCGCTGGTCAGGCAAAATGGCGGACGAGAGGAGGTCGTTTTTCGCCGTTCAACACGCGGACCACCATAAATGTCTTGCACTGCAGCGTAAAATCGGTGTTATATATGAAAGCAAATTGATTTTTCGAAGGTAGGAACCTTCTTCTAGTCAGTGCGTAGGAATGACACGGCGGAAGCATAAAAATTATTACTGGGAACGATGTTTGTTTCTACGCTGCCTATACGAGAACCAAGCAGCGATAGCAGACGACAGAGTCGAAACGACCTTCTCTCGGAGCCTCTCGGCGTCGCCGCTACGCGGCATCGATTTCGCTGGAGTCGCGAATACCTCCACGCAGAAATGGACGTCAAGTGACTTCAGGTCGCACGACATCTCGTGACCTGGTCACATGACGTGGTCATATTACGTCAATTTCTGTGCTATATCTAACGAAGAAAATTTACCTGACGTGACAAATATTTTCCCACTAAATTTAGTGGAAAAATTGACGTGACGTTCTTCTCGCACAAATTTTCTCGTAAAATCCGGCAAAAAAAAAACTTTTTTTTTTTGTTTTTAAATTAGGTTTAATGCGATATTTGGATTCTTCAGACGTCCGCCGAGCTTGGAGCTTTCGGTCTGCTTCAGTTAGGGGCAGCTTTCGTGCCACTTGGTCCTAAATTGAACGGGTGTACATCAAAGGAATACACCGATTCAAGCTTTCTCGCTATATTGAATCGGTGTATAATTATAGAGCAATCCACCTTTTCCCGCTAAAATCATCTATCGAGCTACTTACGCACGGACACTCACTCGTCATCGCGACTTGGTGACCCTGGAGAGAGGCGTATTGAAGGGCACGGCTTTCCGCTTTCCCCTCTGACTTCCTCCCTGCTCGCGATAACAGAGAGTTTTAGTAGATCGTTCCGATACTCCGCCGCCGCCTTTGCGCATGCATTATACATTTTTTAGTAGATCGTTTCAATACCTCCGATACCCCCGATAACGATACGATGCATGCCCAAAGACGGCGGCTGAGTGTCGAGGGCATAATTATCTGAGTCATCGGATAGATCTACTAAAACTCTCTACTGAATGGTTATCGGGTATCATTAGAGAGTTTCAGTAGATCGTTCCGATACCTCCGATACCCCCGATAACGATACTATATATGTAAGCGCAAAGGCGGAGGCAGAGTATCGGGTGTCGTTATCGGAGTCATCGGAACGATCTACTAAACCTCTCTAATATCGGAGGTATCGGAACGATCTACTAAAACTCTCTAATATCGGAGGTATCGGAACGATCTACTAAAACTCTCTATTGTAGGGGCTGCTTAAATTTGTGCACCCTATCGGCGACGAGCGCGACCAAAAGCCATCGTCGTGGTTGGCCTTCCACAACTGCCCAAACGCATGCAACGGAAAAACATTTTTTTAACCATGTTGAATTAACCTGAGACTGGGGTAGAGAAGAAACATCAAAACGTAGGAGGAAAATAAAATAGACAGGACGACGTCTCAAAAATTTCCTTCTACGTTTTGATGTTTCATCTCTACCCCAGTCTCAGGTTAATTCAACATGGTTAATATTAACCAGCTCACCTGCACCCTTACGATTTTTTCTATTTTCTCTAAACGGCTTAGATGGAAAAAGGATATCATAAAACAATTTTACAACGAAGAAAAAAATTTTAGAGCTATATTTACGGCGCTATACGAATTGGTAGTTGTATTTGTAGCGATAAATGAACGCATTAACGCGGATAAGACTCAATTTTGACGGCGTTGGTTTGAGGACGCGATGTCCACATGCTTCCGCCGTGCTTTTTGTTTACACACGCCATCGAAATCGTCGCTGCCGACAGATCTCTTCGCCAAGAGCTTAGATTGGGAGACGAAGCTGCCAGACCGTCCGCTCCAATCCCGCGTCTCGAAAAGCGTCACGCGCTTCTGACCCGCTAGAACCCGCGGAGCATCGCCGGCGTAGTCACGTGACACGTCCGAGGCACACGATTGGTGCAGACGGCTTCGTTGCTTTGACCTCCAGTCGGAGGGACGAGGGCGAGCTCCGGCTTCTTCGGCTGAAAAGGAAAAGCCCAGGATCAAACCAAAAATTCACTTTTTTTTTCTCTTTTTTTTCTCTTTTAGCTTACAGTGTTTTTGAAACGGTCGTCCAATAGCGGTGTGGTTCACCGTCCCGTACACGGTTTGTTTGCGGACGATCTTCAGAAGGCTGGAAGATTTCTCGTCCGTTCCGTTTTCGTCGGGTTGTTATATTTGGATGTGCGTGTGAAGACAGATTGTGTGTGTGTGTAGAGAGAGAGGGTGAAAAGAGACGTCACGGATGCAAACGGGGAAACGAAGTGCGTATCTTTAAAAGAGAGAGGGGGTAAGTCCATAAAAAAGTGTACAGACGACATTTGTGGACGTTTCATTTTCGAACGATCCTGTTTGCGCAGAGTGAGTGACGGACCGTAAGTGGCGGTAAGGATTGAGGGAAAATGACAAGACAGAAGATACGATCAAGTGAGGAAGAAGGGGCCCCAGAATGGTGGAAAACGAATGCGTGTGCGCATTTATATTTCATGAACCCAAACTTAATTTGGCCGCTCTCCTCGCCTCTTTTTTTTTCTTTTTTTTTCGTGGGACGAAGGTTTAGTTTGCGACGGAAGAAAAATAATGCTGAAAGGAGAGGGTACGTTTTGGAATCCATCGCACGTTTTCCTCTCAGACTGAGGATTTCCCCGGGTGTTGCGGAAACGGCCGTTAAGGGAGGAGGGCCGGAGTTCTATTATGGTGCCTGGAGCGTGTCTTGGACCGGTGTGTTTAGCTTCCTATCCCGCCCATACATCAAAAGTGGTCCCGAAGGGGCAACCAATGACGTCACAGAAGCCGAAGTGTCACGCTGTTGCATGTCGCGAGCCTGGCGGTTGGTCGTCGAAATGTTAACGGGACGCTGCGAGTAGCACAACCGAACGCGAGTGTCGCGGTCGTCGCGGCGTTCCTACTTTTGGCTTCCGAAGCTTCCTGGACTGTCACAGTGGAGAGCGACCTGCAGCCGAATAGGCGTCTGCCACATCCACCACAGCTGTTGGGACGCCGCCAGGATCGCGACCAGCGACAGCGTGACACTTGTATGACGTCATCAGGCGGAAATCGAGGGACCACTTATTTGGACGTGGTAAACAGACCAGTCGGAGACTCTTCCAGGCACCATACTTTTATGGAGGGGGGGGGAGGGAGGAGGGAGGAACGAATCGTTTTCAGCCGAAAAAACAAAAACAAAAATAGATAGAATAAAGAAAAGTAACAATGGACACAGTCAATTAATTACGTCACAGCCACGCAATCGAAGGATATCTGGAAAGGCATTGACAAGAAAAAACGAGATCACGTGCGCAACTCTCAAGGTTTGATAATGGTACGCCGCATTTTTACAGCGGGGCTGCTGAGGGCTAGTTTCCCCAGTTTCGTGTCCGTGGAGAAATAAACCAAGACACAACCTTCTGAATAGCTACCGCCACCTATAAACGACGGCGGCAACCAGACAACCGGCTTGCCGGTTGTATGGTTTGCGCCGTTGCTCATAGATGGCGGCACATAGTACAGCTCAGCTACTCTTCTTCTTCACCAGAGTGCTTCAGAAGGCTGAAAGCTTTCTCACATAAGAAATGTCGACTGAGGGGTGAAATAACAGCGCAATGTTTTAAACGTGGTATCTCGGGGTTCAGACCGATTCGAACCGGTTTGAACCGTTGCATTTGCTCCTCGGAACTGAACCGAAAACCGTGAACCCGAACCAAACTGATAAAAATTTCGGTTCGACACCCTGGATGTGGGCGCTGCGCGTGCGCAGAGACCAGATTCGCCTCAGGTGAAGCGTCTCTCCATCCGCAGTGTCGAGAGCAGCGGAACCCCAGTGGCGTGAGTCGCTTGACGTCGGAGAGTGAAGTTTGTGTGTACACTATACTCCAATGTTCACAAACCCTCAGTCCAGCCGGCGCATGTTCCTTGCTCTTGAAAGCGGGCAAAGCACGCACCGTTCGCCCAAACGTTAAAAATGCCAAAAGCGTTTTTTTTTTTTCTGTAATGGTTTACAAGATTTTTAAGATCCAGGCACGGGTAAATTATCCCCGCAACCATAACCTAATTTCGCCCGTAAGAAAGTGTCTGACAAGTTTCATCTAAGGAGTATATAACGCTTATGCATACACACACAAGCGTTCATCTCGAGTCGGCTTTCGTACTAATGCACCTGGCGCACAGTGTTTGCGGCCCGGAAAGGGGAAGGCGGCAGGGCCGTATGAAGTGCCGCCGACGAATATGCCCAGCTTACGAGCTTTAGGTCGCGAACTAATGACCAAGTCACTTTGAAAAGGGCCAACTCGAAATCATTTTTTATTTTATTTCTTTAATTTTGGGTTTGGGTTTCAGGAAAGCTGTGTGAAGGGCCGACATTCAACCACGGTATCTTAACGCTTGCCGGCTAACTTAATTGAACCGGGCTTTACAGTGTGCCGCATTCCGCCTTTCGGCGGAAATTAGCCGCGATTAGCGATCGAGGTGCACGTGCCGGCAGCAGTTTGAGTTTGTTTCGTTCGCTGTTGCTTTGCATTTGCAGGACCGGATTCTGCTCTCCTTGTGCGAGATTTTCCTCCTCGCGTTTGCGGTGTCGCCGGCTGTTCTGGACATCGGTTTCGGTCGTGACATCTGGAAAATATTATGAGCGACCCCTTTTTTCACGGATAGTGCGTACATTTGATTTCGTAAACACCGCAAAACCTTCCGTCTCGTTCACGGCCGGAAGCGTTCAAGGGCCATTTGCTTCGACGAGACAGAAAGTTGGGCAAACTGGTTGATCATCTTACAAAATAAAACAGCGCCCCCCCCCCCCCCCCCCCCCCCCCCCCCCCCCCCCCCCCCCCCACACACACACACACACACACACACACACACACACACACACACACACACACACACACACACACACACACACACACACACACACACACACACACACACACACACACACACACACACACACACACACACACACACACACACACACACACACACACACACACACACACACACACACACACACACACACACACACACACACACACACACACACACACACACACACACACACACACACACACACACACACACACACACACACACACACACACACACACACACACACACACACACACACACACACACACACACACACACACACACACACACACACACACACACACACACACACACACACACACACACACACACACACACACACACACACACACACACACACACACACACACACACACACACACACACACACACACACACACACACAAAAAATAAAATAAAAAATAAAAACGCTAAAGAAGCAATCAAAAGAAAAGAAAAAAGAAGGGGACATTAACAGACGTGTACTGAACAAAAGTACAGTGTGCCGGGGGTCTTTTCAGCGCCCTCGGTACGATGCTCATCCAGTTCAAAACGGGCAGGGCGGGTATTGAACCCAGGATCGCTGGGTTCTGCAGCGTGAGCTTTCGCTCCACGTACTCCGAGCTGGTGTGCGCTAGCCCACTCGGCCACCGATCCCCCTCTTGAGATGAAAACGAGTATACGGAGCGGAAGTTCGTCTGATTCTTGCACAGGGGTTTTGCTATGATGCCAAAACAACACCCTCTTACAGGCTGATAAAAAAAATAGTGGGTTGACCTCGAAGCATCTGTATCATTGAGGTCTACCCACCATTCCTTTTTTCAATCAGCCAATCAGAGCTCGGCGTCGTTCTGACGTCACAGCAACTCCCGCGCAAAAGCAGACTACTTGCACTTCGCATTGTCGACGAGGTGGTTCGGTGGCGCCCGCAATGACGTCACGACCGAGATTCTTAGTAGCGAGCAGGGTGTAAGATAGACAGGTGGGGAAGCGGCCCATAAAAGCCTACCGCAGCGCCGTGACCGGATTGTGTACTCGTCTGCTTGCGGGTACCCCTGATTTGCGACAAATGGCGCTGCGGCGAGAGGAAAAAAATTGGAATCGTATTTGCATGGAGCTTTATGGGAGAGTGCGCAAAATAAACCGAGAGGACGACAGTCCTCCATTGAAAATCCACGAGAAACCATCTTTGTCAGTTTAGCCGGTCGTCACCGCCGTGAGCGCTCGCTGAGCTCACTACCCCTCCTTTAGTTCACGCGTCCACTCAAGCAACCATGGACGTCATAAAGGAGGTTATTTTTTGCTTGTTTTTTTTCATTTTAATTAGCCTATAACTTTTATAATAAAGCGAATTTCGAGAAAAGAAAAGTTTCATTAAGTTACTACGTTCAGTGCGCTCAGGTTCGGTGCAAATTCAAAACCAGTAAAGAAGTCCTTGCAGGGCCCCTTTAAGAGTTTAGAGGAAGCCCCCAATCTCTTCAGCTGTCGCCGCAGGCAGTCGCGACTCTCAGAAGAGGTCGTACACAGTCGAGCGCAGATGTGGGAAACAACAGCCTTTAGTGTTAGCGAAAGCCTCTTTAAAGGCACATACGTTATAATTATAATGCAATGAATGCGAAGGTGCGAGTGAGTCGGACAAGAATGACAAGAATTAATCCCCTGTTGAAGGGATATTATTATTGTCATCTTTCTCCCTGTTTCGAAAGCTGAAAATGCAGGCCGTCCTTGCTTGTTAGTGTTAGACTGGTGGCAGCTGATAAAACCCCTTGGAATAGAGAGGTCCCGGGTTCGATACCCGGACCAGGCGGATTTTTTCGGTCGCGCACCGGTCACCTAGCTGTGTTTGGAGATTTGTGTTTGTCCTTTGCTCCCCTTGTTCCCCTTCTCCAGGGATTATTATTGTCGCACATACCTTAAAGTTTAAAGGTAAGAGGTAAATGAACGATTACAGCAGAACAAATTACGGCTGTCCGATGCTTCAGTTTACTCTTCCACGTCTGTTAAAATGTTTATTTATTCATCATCTTGATTTTGAATTTTTAACCTTTAAAAATTTGCGACTATTTCTCAGCACATCGATGATTCTTTTATGTTTGGCAGAATGTTGAGTATAGCTTCTTGGTAAATGTTTTCATGTGTTCTTTTTATTTTATTTTTTTATTCGTTCTCCGATGATGTATTCGAGCGTTCTTCCACTAAAACATTTTTCCAACAATCTAAGCATCTTTCCTCCCCCCCCCCCCCCCCCCAAACAACAACAAAAAAAGTTCTTTGAGTGTGCGCCTATACACAAACATTACAAGTTTATAGCGCGCTCGCGCACGTTGTCGCGCAATTACGGACGAATACGCGAGATGCTACGCGTACACAAAAGAGAAAGGCAAGTGGCGGATACGTTCGAGGGGATTACAGGTTGCTCGTTAATCGCGGACCCGGTTAATTAATTGCCGGAACCTGTCGTTCGTCCCAGAGCAACGCGCTCGCGACGGCAACGCGAGCCGCACTTGGATTTATAGGAGGGCCTCGCGCGGCTGAAACGCCGAACCACGGCAGGCGACAGACAGTGAGTCATGCTTTCAGTCTTTAGTCCCACTCCCATCGTACACAAAAGGCGTCCGCTGAAGACATAGTGACATAACGATCTGTGGAAGCGTCAAGAGCGTGTTCCCGCAGCAGGTTTGCTTCCGAGTCGTCCGCAGACAGCCTTTGCTTAGATTGATTAAAAAAAGTTTTGGTGGAAGAACGCTCGAATACATCATCGGAAAAGAAATCAACAAAACGCACAAAACGATTGACCAACGTGACAAAACAAACCCGTAAAAAAAGAAAAAAGCTTTCCACGGTGTTTTTTGCAGACTGTCCTTTGTTCGATGTGTTAGCAGTCTGACCGCGGCTTTGCTTTCCCGTCTCAAGGCGAAGAGAGGAGAATGGTTGTGTGTGGATTCTAAGGCATCGATTCTGCGCCGTTGCTGGCGGAAGCTGTCTAACAGTTGGCTATAGGGCCGTCCACGCCGAGACGCGCCGCTGCGCGTCCAACGATGAATGTTGAGCGGCAAGGTTATCGCGTTTTTGAGCACCCTTCAATCGGTTTACACTTGGGAAAGTCCACGAGGGATATACTTTTCGGGGAGGGATGTGCGTGGCGTCATTGATTGGCGGAACCAGCAAGACCCCGACTCGAGCATTCATTGACACGAACGGCGGGGAGAGGGATATCAGTGTTATCGGACGCATTTAGCGGTCGCACTCTCGACGACAGGGCTCTGTGCTTGCTGACGAGAGCAGGAAAATTGAGGCGTACATCAAGACAGCGATAGGCGATTATGGCAGCAGCGCTATTAGATTCAGAGGACGACGATCTGCTTCCTGCTAAAAGAAAGATGCTCCTTGAATGGGTGGGAATGCAACACAAAGAACGTGGAATCCAAAACCAGTTGTACGAGGAGCCGCTCGAGGACGCGTATCGATGAATAGCGAAGACTCCTTCGGGTGCCTCGAGGAATATCTCTGAAGTTGTCAGACACGCGAATCGAATACCGGCGATTACGAAGAGATCCCGCGCCAAGGCGTTTGTGCAGCCCGAACAAAAGCTCTCCCATCCATCCGTCGACGTCAGCGCAGTTCCGAGCAAAAGCGTGTCGTTGTTACCGCGTTATACGCCCTCCGAGGAGCGAAGGGTGGAATTTCTCCCCCGTGTGAATACCCTTCTCAAACTGCCCGTGAAGTAGGCGATGGAATGTTGTCCTTTAATTACTCTCGAAGATCAAGTGAGCGTGCTTCCCCGCAAAGCACTCGATAGAGGCAACCGCTGCAATCAACGGACTCTGCGAATGACGAGACTGAAATATCTGTAGACGTTAAGAAAACAATCTGCGCCGTAGTACTGCGCACTGAAGTATGCACGTGCAACGTCCTGCTCCGCCAACGCAAACTATGTCTTTAGGTGTAGACATATTTTCAGCATCGTAATTTGCGGAGCTCCTTCTCCCAAATGCCTTGCGGGAAAGTAGACGCTTCAGGTTTCTTAGAATGGAGTGCGAAGCAGGGTCTTCGCTGGGGATGTCACGAGCATTTGGTCGACACTGAGGTTCGGCTAAATTCGCCGAACCTTCGAACTTCTTGGCAAAATCTATACTAAGGGCGATTTTTGAACGGTTTTTTCGCGACTTCTACATGAAACTTGACAAAAATAATTATAATATTGACTTTCGGAGTAGGACGTATTAAATGTTAAGAATGTATCGCCGATGTTTACCCATCGTAAAAGTAAATATATCTATATTATATTAAACGATTTAGGTTTTTCGTTCGTACCCCAGGTAACATGAGCTCGATCTCAATTACCGTGCATGCGCATGATAGTCGAACTCGAGTCGGAACTTTTGGCGTAAAAGACAGAAGTGGAACATATATCCGTGCTCGAACTCCGTTTCATATGAAGTCCGACCACAGCCAACGGTGTACAATCCGACGGAGCCAATCAGAGAGCACCAAAAGTACATCCGCACATGGTGCTCATCGTCTTTGTGCGTTATCACCAACCCAAATTGGCTGAAGAGCGTGTTGGTAAAATTGACTGCCATCACCAACCCACCACAAACCGAAAAGAAGCGCTGGATCACGACGCATTTACTGTGCGGGATTGGTTTAACCGCTGATGGCAAACGCATCGACAAACGGCGAGCTGGCGTGCATGAGGATGCACTCAATCGGATCTTTATAGCGTTGGCTGCGGTCGTACTTGACGTGAAACTGTATGCCTCCACATTCTGCTCAATCGCCTCCGTGAGTAGGGATTCCGTCTCGACCCCTGGAGCGCGAGGACCAGGGTTCGAACCCTGTAGTTATCCCTCACCCCGAGGGAGTATCTGGGGCTTCGCTCATAACTGATCAATTCCTTCGCAATGTCAAAACCTTTTTTTTTTTTTTTCTGCTTCTGCTCGAGCGCATTTTCGGAGCTTCGTTTTCGAGCAAATCTTCGGAAAAACTAAGCGTTTGGAAAGTTCTTTACGAAGTGCTTTCTGCCCTTCCTTGTATTAACAAATTATCTTACGTAACAGCTCGCCAATCATTAATTAAAAGGGGAAAAAAAAAACACGGGCGGCGTTCCCGAAAGTAAAGAATCAACAAGAAATGTTTTAAGAATGATTTTCCTCCGTACAATACGTAATTCGAGCGTACGTGTTTCCGTAAAGCTTTGTCTTTTGCAGCGAGCCAGAGCAATTTTTTTCTTCTTCTTCATTAAGTGAGTTTCTTTACCTGCGTGTATTTGAATTGATTATATTATTGTCTGTACCATTGCATTTTATGTTTGAAGTGGTTCACTTTTCCCACTAAGAGTCCTGATAAGGACTGATAGTGTGTGAAATATAAATCACGCGTCAGCGAGCACTCGCGTCTCACAGGCCGTCCTTCTCCTCCTCGCAGATGACGTCCCACGATTCCAGCTGAGACCTCTCGCCTAGTCCAGGCGGCCTTTCCCTCCCCCCTGTCCGGGCCAACCAAAGAAGCAGCCTCCGGATGGACCACTCTGTGAAGGCGATGCAGTCCCACCGCAAGGCCGCTCTTCTCCAGACTGCTGCGAGGTCGCCGCTTCGAGAACCGCGACCTGGAGCAGCTGTACCAGCGCTACATCTTCAAGCTGCAACAGTCCTCCATCGCCAGCGTCCTGGGACTTCTGGTTCTGCTCAACGTGACCCTGGCGTCCGTGGACCTGGCCTACAGGTCCGGGTCGCCGTCCCTCTCCGGCGTCCTCCACCTGGCCCACGGACTCCTGTTCCTGGCGGGCTTCTGCTTCGCGGGCCACCAGGCGCCTCGAAGACGCCTACCTCCTGGGCCTGTGCCACGCGACCTTGGCTCTGGGGGCGTCCTTCTGCGTGCTCTCGATGCCCATGGAGGTCGGCGACCCGGGCTCGTCGGCCCACTTCTGGACGCTGAGGAGGCCTCCAACGGTCGACGGCGTCTGGGAGCTGGTGTTTGTGCTGTTCCTCGCGTACACGATGCTGCCCGTGCGTACCAGGACCGTGTTTGTGCTCGGGACGTCGCTGTGCGTGCTCCACACAGTGTGCGCCTGCCTCTTCACCACGGAGCTCATCGAACACAGGACTGCGCAGGTGAGTGAGGCTTCCTGCTCTGACTGGACGGTTTAATGGTATGCTGCATGAACGGATCTTTTGATGGGAGTCGTTTGTTTATTACGGAAAGGTTTTTTTTAGCACGTTTGTAGTTTCCGTGCATTGCCCAGTACTTTGTTGCAGTTGAATCCATAGAACCACCTATGCTGTACGGTACTGGTCTCAGACATTTGCGTTTCAGTAAGACCGACGGCGTTAGGCTGGGCAATTGATCGATTAACCTATCGATTAATGCTTCAATCGCGATTATTTTTTTAACCGATTAATCGGTAAAATTTTGACGAACTAAGAGAAGGTAAATATTCAACGCTTTCACCACGCAGGCGTGTACGAGTACACCTGTACGAAGGCCAACTTTAGGTGAAATATTGACCTATGTAGGACGGGCCAGATTTGTAACTCCAGACAATTGCAGAAGGTTACACGTCTCCCGGCCACTTCAACGCCGTTCAAGTGTCCGTTTAACAATCAAGGGAGGTCGCTCTTGCGGAGAATATCAACGAACCTTTGACCTCATGCAGCTGAAATTATAATATGGAGTGCGAATGTCTTTCAACTCTTCTCAACTACACATCAAGGTTGATTGGAAATCAAAATTGTATATAGCGCCATTTGTCACCAACTTTATCAGAAGCAAAATGGAAAACAAAAGCACGTTCATGTTTTTTATATACTTATTATGCATAAAAATGTACGAGACTGATTAATCGATTAATTAATTGATTAAATGGTTGCAATTATTCGGGCTAAAAAGTTTCAAAAATACCTGTATTACCACTTTTTTCTTCACAAAAATATTAGAACAAATGATAAATAGCTCTCTCTTTTTTTTTTTTACAAAAACACAAAATCATTTCAGAACAGAAGTTCGGATTTCAAAGGAATACATCGACGGAAATGGCACCTCTAAACACTAAAAGATAAAATTATATACAATATAGAAAATAAGCAATATACGATCGGAATATTTCTTGACTTTCAAAAAGCTTTCGACTTAATTAAGCACAAAATACTGTTCACAAAGCTGAGTACCTGTGGTAAGGGGGAACGCGCTAGAATTAATATGGAGTTACTTGAGCTCTCGGTCACAATTTACCATCTATGACGGTGTTAAGTCTGATATCCAACATATCACATATGTTGTCCCAGAATGATACGTTCTAGGACCATTATTGTTCCTTGTTTATATTAATGATATTGTACATATCTCGCATTCTGCGGACATGGTATTATTTGCGGACGACTCAAATGTTTGTTTGTTTTTCTACACAATGACCTCAGACATCTTGGAACCACACGTGGATACCTATCCACGTTGCTATAGTGACCAACCAGCTCGAATTGAGTATTTCTAAAACTTGATATATCATTTTCAGGGCAAAAAAACAACACTTAATTATTAAATCGGCATAAAATTTAATTTTAACAAATTAGAGAAGGCTCGATTCAATGAAATTCTTGGGTGTATGGTTTTACAGAGTTTGCATTGGGCAACTCACGTATCTAAGCTATGTTTAACCCTCACACGATCAATCGGCATATTGCATGAACTAAGACTGTTACTACCAACATGGCTTTAAACACCAACTATACACTGCACTTTTGTGCACTCTCACCCATACAGTAAACTTGTCCTGGTTGGTTCTTGGTGGAACGACATCAAACAAAGCTGAACAGTTGAAACGAATCCCTCTTTACTACTCCAGAAAAAAAGAACATTGGTCCATTGCATGCTTGTGCTATAATGATCACACACGCATTTATTTTAAATTAAGAAATATAATTTATTCGCTATACAACAGTTAATAATTTTCAACCTTGCAGAAGTAATCTTCAATTCTCGCAAGCATAATACGGAGTCCTTTGTTACTCGATTTCCCGTAAGAGACAACCCGAACAAAGCTTAAGACGTGTGGAATATAATA